>JAHDVE020009205.1:0-130685 GCA_022606495.2 Halesus radiatus | reverse complement strand
AAGTGAATGGTAGAAGTAGTCGTGGACGCCTGACGCGACTAGACAGGAAACAGGTAATATTCGAGGGGGGTCTTACCGGGAGACAGAATGTCAGAAGACTGTGTATGAATGTGAATAATGCGAGGAGTGTGTGTCGTGACGGAGTTTGTGTGGCGGTCCATCCTCTCTGCCTACCCTAGCCTGGTGTAGTGTGTGCTGATGGAAGTAAAGAAGTTACGGGTAACGTTGGTTGCCAACTTGGGTGCGGCTATTTGATAAGGCGATGGCGCAGTTTGGTTTGCGCACATATCGAGAGATAAGAATTTATCTGTAATACAAAAACCATCCATTTCGACCAGAAAATGCAATTAGAAAAATCGGATTGAATCGGCCGCCCCTTCGTAATGCCGCCCCTGTGCACAACACACTTTCGAATTTCTTTTGATTTTTATTTATTTTAATATCGCACAATAGTTCAAACTGCCCGGAGCCGGTGGGACTATGTCTTCCACAATTGGGTGTTAGTTAATGTTGAGGGGAAGGACCTGGTTATTGAGATCTAGTCATCAAACACGGCTACAGCTATTTTAAGCAACGTTTCAATTCTGAATGGTGGTCATTCACCAGGGCGATACTGAGAGTATCTTCCACCTTGGAACGTGCCGCAAATATACTACATATTATTTTTAATTATTTAATTGCGAAACAACACAAAATAATTCAATTAAATTAACTTGCGCACGCAGGGATTTGAACCCGCGGCCTCCGACTTCGTAGTGGAGAACCTTATCCCTCGACCACGCTTACTCCTAAATACGGAAATTACCGTTTTCCCGAAACTACTGCCTCTACACACGCCTTGCTTCATTGACATTCATACATCGTCTCAATCATACTCTTCTATTTTTCAGTCATGACCCGTCTGTAGTATGCATTTGATTCACTTGATCGTGCCATGTCTTCCTCGAGTGTCCTAGACTTCTTCTACCATTCACTTACACGTCATTCTCCCGGCACTCCGTTGTCCGTTAATCCGCTCCACGTGTCCAAACATCAAAGTGTCCCTTTCTTAATCTCGCGCATCGCCCTCACATTGTTCGAATACATTTTTTTTAAATCTTTGAATTATTAATATCGTGAAGAAATTTAACTTAAAAATAAAAATGAATTTAAAAATAAAAATACTGTAATTTGGCTATCGCACAATCTGAAATAACAAGGAGGTGTCATGTCTTCCCCGCCCTTATCAGAGTTCAGTACTTAATGTTATCTGATCGCCAAATACAAATATTCGTCAAACGATGGCCTTCAGTAGTTCATGGTCAATGAATACATAGTTTATTGGTTTCTTGAAGAGATGAGACATTGTTCAATGACAATGTTCCACTTGCGTGTAATTTTAGACATGTTTTCAAAATCCTAGATTCGATAATTCTGCTTTTTTATAATTTCAACAGAATAGAGATCTGTATTGAGCGTTCAACTTTCATCCATGTATTTATTTATTTTATTTTTCACACATTATTAAACAAAATACAAAAAGGCTCTGACTGCCCAACTGAGAACAAATCCCGTTTTAGGACAATCAAATTGACAAGTTTAGTTCATATTATGAATGACATAGTATTGTAATATAATACACAATTAGTAATATAAAAGTGTAATAATTAAGTATAAAGAAATGTACAGAAAAACACATTAAATATGTTTTATTCAGTAAGTAAGCAAAAGAATTAACTGTCAGTCAGCAAATGTTCCCCTTTGGCTCTCCCTAAACCAAGAAGCCAATCATAGACCAATTCGCGCAGAACAATTGTACTTTTCGATTTCCATGTATCGGACATGTTGAACATTTTTGGACCAAGTATGAAAATTGTCTTTGAGCAAGGAATGCCATGGAACTATTGGATTACTTGTAGAATGACGGGTGTCGTGATAGTGCTCTATGGATGGGAAGTGGTGACGTTGTTTTTGTGTGTGTAATATAATTTTACTTATGTATAATTGTCTAACATCGAGAACACGTATCTCTTCAAATAATACGTCACTGGAGGCACGTGAATTTATCAAAACTCACACTTTTTTTTTACGTGAATACCGCACAACAGTCCCAACTTCTCCCAACCATCTGGAGCCAGTGAGACTATGGCATTACCAATTGGGGAATGTTGTGAGGCTGAAGGTATTGTGGAGGGGAAGAGGAAGGTAGGGAAATACCTGGCTATTCAGATCTGGTCACCAAACACGGCTAAAAGCCATTTCAAGCAACGTTTCGATTCTGAATGGTGGTCTTTCACCAGGGCGATACTGAGAGTACCTTAGAAATCGATGAACGATACCGATAAAAATGACGGAAAGGATTGAGGTAGCTGTAGCTCAGTGGATTAGAGCGCAAGGTTCCGGATAGACCATGAAGTACTGGGTTCGAGTCCCAGCTGCTACCGTTATGATTTTCTTTTCTCTGTCTTTTCGGTATCATGTTTCATTTTGAGAGTTGTTAATATTTTCTTCAATGATTAAAAATATATTTCAATGAAGTTCATAAGCTTCAATAAGTTATTCCTGAATTGAATATGAAAATATTACCAGGAACAACTGTAACAGTCCTTTATTGTTAATGGGCTTCTTTCTTTTTCTGTTTTCCATAAACCCTGAGTTATATTTTATTATCAATATGTATTACTACGTGGAACTAATTTTACACAACTGCTTTGTATTATTTTTCAGTGCTGTGGGGTAAAAATAAAAAAAATTATTATTTGAGCGGAATTCCCTCACCAAAAACTGAACCTTATTTTTTATCTTTATTTAGTTGTAAATGACAAACAGCTTTTTTAACAAAAATAAATGTATACCAGTGGCGTGCAGTATATAATGGCTGAAAACATATACCTTATCTAAGAAAACGAACGATCAAAAATAATTTTTTTAAATCTACACATTGAATAATTTATTTCACAATCGATTTTTTTTTAATATATTATGACAAATTTACACTTTTTTTTATTTTATAAGATATTAAAAAGGCCATTTTCCAATAATCATTGAACAATCCACAGTCGATATAAAAAAAACGGAGAAATAGAGCCTAGAATAGGGCGGCAAGCGGTGTGCTGCGTCCTCTTTACAGCTCAGTGATTTTGAGAGGAGTTGCAGGAGTCACGAGATGGGAGCTTAACGTCGAATCACTATTACTCTTCATAGAAAAGTCGCAACTGAGGTGGCTTGGCCACGTGTTAAGAATGCCAGAAGGTCGAATTCCACTGACAACTCTGAGTGCTATTCCAGAGGGAAGACATCCAGTGGGCCGCCCCAGACACAGGTGGGAGAAGCAACTCCAGAGGCTGTGCGAGGAGAGGCTGGACCTAATATGGACGGATGCTGTAAATGTAGCACAGGACAGGGACGCCTGGAGGCTGTGATGGATTTGAGTTTTAACAAGAACGTATTTTTCTTTATTCTTTAAAATAATTCATGTAAATTTGAAGTTTCGAAGATTATGGGTGGCCGCACGGACAATTTATGGGCTTCTTAAATAAAAATACCAGAGTTTCATGGAACTCATAGAGGTAGGATTTATTGTAAACACATCCCTTAATAATGATTTATAACTTGTGAATTCTTACTTTGTTCCTTTTCACGGAAATAACGCAGGCAATTGAGGCAGTTAAACAAACATGCTGAAAATTCAAAGACACTACAGAAACTAGACACTTTAGAGAAAACGTGCAGACGAGACAGGGACCATTGAAGAGGGTAAAGTATCAAATGACCCAGAAATATTCCAGTGACGGTAGGTGAGATGAACTCGGCAATGAAAAAGATCTCCGAAATAACCGTTAATTAGATTGGAGAGTTGTGCAATTTCGGCGTAAATTACGTATTTGGAAAAGGGCAGGCTTGTCTAGAGTACCACTTTGGGTACATATAATGATTTACGAGCATATTAAATTGCATACTAAATAGAATCAATACGGTTTAGTTTATGTTAAAATTAACTAGTTGCTATAGTTCGAAACCGCATACTGGTGCCTCATCTAAAATAACTAAAACAAATGAAATAAGGATTTTTTGAACGACCCGTGTATAAATCTTGGGGACGCCCCTGGAATTTTGAAAGTGTAGAAATAATGGAGAGAGGGCGTCTAAGAACTAGTTAATGTGACATCTCTAGAAAAGAAGTAATTAATTATTGATTTTAGAAATGAGCTGGAATGTTCTACCTACCCTTAGGACTGGAGACGATAAATTATCATGTTAGTGACGGAATTAGTGAGAAGCGGTCAGGCCTTGGACGGGCGTTGTTTTTATAATATTTCCAGAGACGTATTAAGAGACCAGTGTCGATCTCGAATGTGATTCGGTGTCAAGCGCCACTGGGAAACAGCCTTTTATTCTGCATTCAGATTTACGGTTTTGTGAGGAATAAAGTAGGATATAGTATAGGCTTGATGACTTCGATTATGAAATTGAACTTATCTAGTTTTAAGTGACTAGCTACTGGTCTAAGTTGTAAGTCGCTATCTATATAAGTCACTAATTATAAGTCTTAATTAAGTATTTTCTAGTTATAAATCTTAGCTGTAAGCCATTAGTGATAAATCTGATAAGTAAATTATTAGATATAAGTCTAAGTGATAAGGTATGGGTTAGATAAATTATGATGTAAAGCGCCTTGAGGTGATTTTCTCGCGAAGACGGCGCTGTGGAAGTGGTCCATTTATTGTTTTTATTATTGCCTGAGCGGATTTCTAAACCAAGCAATCTAGTAGGAACGGTACCTATTTTGGTTTGATAGTGGGATCAACCAGTAAGTAAATATCTTACTCAAAATAGTTGGTTTAAAAGAGATAATTTAAAAGAATTATAAGTTTGTTAAGTTGGCGAAGGATACCTAATACGGACCTGTGCAAGGAACAACGGGGAGTCGGTATTAAGGGAGATAAGGGACAGTCGGTTGGAAGGGAGAGAAGAGAGAGTCGGGACAGTGAGTTGTGGAGTATGGACGTGGTCGGTTCGGAAGACGAGGTGGTAGTCGGTTTTGGAGAGTTGGGGAAGAGGGAAGTCGGTCTTGAGTAGGCAGTGAGAGTGGTTGATTTTAGGTAGGCAGAGAAAGGGGGTGGCTTTTGATAAGACGAGCGGAAAAGGGGAGTTTCGGGGGACGAGCGGGTGGAGAGTCGCGTTTTAGAGAGTAGACCGTCTGGGTATTGCATGGTGTTTTAGCATGCTAAAAATACGCGCGTGGGAATGGTAGTTACTGCTTTGCGGGTTGGTTTTGTGATTAAACTTGGATATGCACTAAGAAGTATGGTAAGTTTTTATTAATTTACTAACAACTACATTAACCAGCTTCCTAACATTAACAAAAATCTAATCACGTTACAGAGATTAAATTGGATAAATATTTTGTAAACTTGATCAAAACCGTTTTGATATATCGGTATGCAAATACATTTCAAGATACCCGAGCGGGTACATCTAACTTCATTAAGTATTTTATGATAACATCTCGTTACACATCAGTTTACCTTCACACAAGCACTATCGACAGTGTAATTACCGTCACTCAATACAAGTAGTCAACCTTTAAGTGATAAAAAATACCTATTTTACAGAAATATATTTAAGTACGTATGATAATTTCCAATAGATACCTACCTGCACAATTGTCTTTTATTGAGTTAAATCATAATCAATCAATGTCAACAAGTAATTTCATCTACCTTCACGTTCGATCCCGCGTGCGCTGGTTAAGGGGAGAGGCGAGTGGACTTTCACAGGCTCCCTACCTACCTGGAGGGCGAGCGAAGGAGACAACATGCCGGTCTGGCTTCGCCTAATTATTCCTCATGGACAAAGAACTGGACTTTGAATGTTGAAGGTACCCGTTGATTCAGAGGATAGGCCTGGTTCTCCTACTATCCTGACGTTGGTGAGTTATTTTCCCAGCATAGCGTCGGCATTTTGGGATTGTTTGAGCGGACTCACATTCCAAGGTGTCATGGATCAATGCCTACCTTTGACAATATTCAATAGCGAGGGGGCGTTTTCACAGAGGAGTTAATCGATGGGGACAATTATTCGTCATTGGCTTTCCTACTCGTTTTTACTGGGAGGCGGAGGGACGAGGTTGGCAGTGGACTCGCTACCCTTTTCTGATGCACGTATGGAGTTTTCCTGGCTGTATAATGAAATGACTTGGCGACAGCAGCTTTCCGCAACTCTAGATTCAACGGTGATCTCGTTGTGATTGAATCATAACGAAGACCCCATTCACCAAGAATCACACTCCGGCAGGAGTTAAAATATGTAAAACTTACGTTTATCATGTGTATTGTAATTATTGATATTTATATTAGAATTTATACATGAAGGTGTTATCTTACAGCGGGCACAAACGTTGTATTTTAATATCCTACACTCTGGGATGCACTGGAAAAACTAGCGTATTGCAGATTATAAAAAACTACAGTTTACATATATTATTGAGAAGTACGTATATGTTTGGATGGATATCGCGACAGGCCGCCAAAGAAAGGTCGTTGCGATCTCTTCCCAGACGTGTCATGAGGCCTCACAACCCTCATTTCACAAAATATATATTTCGCCGACACAAGTCGATCTCCTCGACAAACAGTTCCCTCGTATTCCCCAATACGAGATGTCTGACGCGCCGTAACATCACCAGAAGCTGATCCTCTATGCATTGAGCTACGTTGAGACACCTCGTGTATATTGATGGGTCCCAAAGCACCAGGAGCTGATCCTCTATGCATTGAGCTAAGTCGAGACACCTCGTGTATATTGATGGATAAAAATATGGCAATCATCAATTAAATTAAAGAATCACACTCCGACAGGAGTTAAAATATGTAAAACTTACGTTTATCATGTGTATTGTAATTATTGATATTTATATTAGAATTTATACATGAAGGTGTTATCTTACGGCGGGCACAAACGTTGTATTTTAATATCCTACACTCTGGGATGCACTGGAAAAACTAGCGTATTGCAGATTATAAAAAACTACAGTTTACATATATTATTGAGAAGTACGTTTATGTTTGGATGGATATCGCGACAGGCCGCCAAAGAAAAGGTCGTTGCGATCTCTTCCCAGGACGTGTCATGAGGCCTCACAACCCTCGTTTCACAAAATATATATTTCGCCGACACAAGTCGATCTCCTCGACAAACAGTTCCCTCGTATTCCCCAATACGAGATGTCTGACGCGCCGTAACATCACCAGAAGCTGATCCTCTATGCATTGAGCTAAGTCGAGACACCTCGTGTATATTGATGGGTCCCAAAGCACCAGGAGCTGATCCTCTATGCATTGAGCTACGTCGAGACACCTCGTGTATATTGATGGATACGAAATCACCAACACCAATCACTTGTGCCTTAAATCTGGTAGAGCTATCTCCCAGTGCATATTTGTGAATGAAAAAACCTTCACCAGTTCCGGAACCCAAATCATCCTCTGGCAAGAGATATAAACATGGCAATCTTCAATTAAATTAAAACAACCGGAGGAGCTGGAATTGGTACTTCAGTGGGCTGGAATTTGACTTCCACCACCCAATGAAGTTGAGGCTATGGAGGTGACCAATTGTTAAAAGCAAATTCCATGTCTTATCTCGATACCAAACCAATAAAATACCTACCCGTAGAACTAATAAATCGTATAATATAACTAACTGAAAAAATACCTAACCGTAGAACCGAGTGATTACGTAGTTAAATAATGTTAATTGGTTCATCATGAAATATGTCATTTATTCGATTGTGTTAGCGTTTCATCAGTTGCTGCGTACAGACTCTCCGAGGCGAGGGCGAGATGTGCATTCACGGTAGGAATTCTCATTCCCCATTGTTCTAGGTATGGTAATCCAATTCAGGTATTAGGTCTCTAAGGCGAGTGCCTATATCAATTAATGTAAGCCGAATAATAGTATTTATATTGTGAAGAGTAGTTCGGAGTGCGGGAGATATGAAATTTAAATTCAAGATAGTAGATTGTATCAGAGTCATTTAAAAAATCAACAGAAAGCAGCACCCCAAAGTCTAAAAGAACCAAAAGTTACCACACAAACCTGGATCACGTCCTGATGACCGAAACAAAAAAATTTACACAACGTGCGAGGGGCGGATCCAAATAAACGAGGAAGAGGAAGGTCGGCTTGCTAAGAAATATTTAATTGATCAGGTGATTAATTAAACATATTTTAATCTTTTTAGAATCTAACCGGAATCTAAGCGGAATCGGAGCAGCGCGACCGCGTTAAATATTCGTCGTAAATATTCGACACGAATATTCCACAGGTAGGAGAAAAATATTATCTTAAGGGAGGGGGGGGGAACTATTACAAGGCGCCTTGTCGATGCGATAAGTTCCCGACCCGAATAGGACAAATAGTAGTTAAAATAATTTTAGTTTCAATTTTCAAAGCCCAATTTGTCACACGAGTAGGTTCGTAAGGTTAGTAAGTTGAGGTTCAATGGGCGGTAATCGATATTGTATGCAATCCATACAAAATTTCGAGACCTTTTATACTCAAATTTAACTGATTTTTATTGAAGAAAACATTGTAGAATGTCAGTGTCCCGTCACTATTGTAGGGGCATTGTACCAAAGTGCAAAAATACATCCATATCCGCAACTGATAAACATTTTATTAGCGTTCCAAGAAATCCAGTGCTACAAAAAAAAACCTTACGCGCCCATAGCTCACATTTGATTTATCCATCTTTTTTACGAACGAAACTGCAACAGTCGGCCGTAACCAATATATTAATATATTGGGAACAGATGTACGTATTATGATACCGCCGCATATCGGATATATCGATATAGCGTACTGTTCGATCCGTTCTCATGAAGCCAACATCATCTGTGATCAGATGTTCCGCTCGTGTTCGTCGAGTTTCACGGAGGTGATCTACACTGCTAGCTCCTTCGAGCAGGCTCCATTGAAATATCTGTAGAGCGGACTCAGCATACCTACATTGCGTCTGTGCATTAGAGATGGCAGTCGGTCTGTTAACAACGGATTCCTCCTTTGAACATAATCAACAGGGTTATCAAGTATTTGGGAGCTCCAGCCCAGGGGTGACTTCCAAATTCAACTGTTGGACGTACTTGTGATTTGTATAGGGTTGGCAGCTGGTCACTATTGAAGAATCTGCTAGCTCTATCAATTAGAGATGTTAGGTAACGTTAATTGCCATCTTGGATACGGGAACAAATTGAAACATGAAAACACATATGTAAATCTTTAATTTGAATTTAAAAAGACACATAATATTATGGTACTCTCGAGGGCAGCCGTTGGGATTGAATAATGGGCGTGTCGGTGTGACTAAAATAAACGATTCATTTTCATATTTCAAAATTCTTCTTTAAGCAGATAATCGGTTCCATTTACCTGTCTCGGGCCTAGGAGTTTGAAGGGTCTTCTGTCAGTTTTATTACGAATCTTCTTTTTGGAGATTTTTAAAGAACGAGCGTATTTTTAAACGGCGCTCCTCGGGTCAATGTCAAAGATGGTGTTTTTTTCAAAATTTATTGATGTAACGGAGGCCTCGCCCCATCCGTTAACTTGCGTTATGCTGGAATATGGAAGGCGGTGTTTGAAGAATGCAAACTGGTTGCCGTCGATGAAAATCTGAAAACAATAAATTCAAACTTAAAGAAAACAATTTATAATATGTATATGTATATATATATTTTAAAGAAATGCACCAGCCGAGGAATTGAACTGACGATGCCCGGGTGGGACCCAGACGCGTCGCCAACTCAGCTATTGACCGGTCGTCATAAAGTATCATTATTTCTTCAATAAAAATAGGGGAAAGGGGAAAGGGGAAATGGGCAAGGGGAAAGGGGAAAGAGGAAATGGGAAAGGGTGGGGAAAGGGGAAAGGGGAAAGGGGAAAGGGGAAAGGGGAAAGGGGAAAGGGGAAAGGGGAAAGGGGAAAGGGGAAAGGGGAAAGGGGAAAGGGGAAAGGGGAAAGGGGAAATATTACTTTGACTCCTCGCTCTTCAATCTCCATAGCGATTTGGAATTCCCCGTTGGCTTGAATCGGCCAGTCTCCCTCTCGTTCCTCGGCCCCCCAAAAGCTGGGCACTACCGTGAGGTGGTTCCTCACCACCTCCTTTTGGGGTGGGCGGAAGCTGCAGTGTAGCGCCTCGTCCTTGGATGGCTCGCAGTAGAGGATCATGTTGAACCTGAACAACAATTATAGTACAATTTGACTATTAAACATGACATTTAATAAATTAATACTAGGCCTTATCCATAATAAATCTGGGACGCAATGAAAAAATAAAATCTCCCAAATAATGAACATTCCCTCAGGTTAGATGACCAATGGATGTCGCTCGTTAGCAAAGAAACTGCTTCTCAGATGTACTCACAGATATAAAACCATGAAAGATGTCAATAGACACTATATTACATTATATTTGTAATCGCACCGAGTGTGAGCATCAGTAGTAAATATGTACTATTTTAATATTTTATTTGTTTTGATTATGGACGCTACTAACCAATGTATGTTGTAATAAGTTGGATTTGACCGGGGAAATGCGGGAATGCGGGAGAAGGAGAGGAGGAAGGTTAGGTAGGAGAATTTGCGGGAGACAGTGTGTGTGTGTGTGTGTGTGTGCTTACCCTGGGAGAGGTTTCTTCCAGGGAGCTCGGCTCGGGACCTACGACTAGCTCAGAATCGGCAGGCCTCGGAGCCCTTCTTCAGGATCGTGAATCGACGGGCGGTCTTATAGTTGGGAATTGACTCGGTACTTTATCAATAAAACACTCAGATGCTCTCAGACTCGGTAGTTTACTTGGAGAAATGGGCACATACATAGTAAGTTTACTCAAGGGGAACAGGCTACCTAAGTTACACAAACAATGTTAAAGGTAATTTCTCTGATTTCTCTGGTTTCTCTGGGAACGGGCATAGTTAAATGTGACTTGAATTGAATTACAACACAATAAAGAAGGGAAAAATATGATACAGCTCACAGTTGGTGTAGATTCGGCACGAATATGGTGAAAGCGATTGCCGGTCTCGTGGCCGTGTAGAAATCCATGGCCAGGTCCACGGTGAATGGTGCGTCACGGGCCAGCACCGCGAGGAGGATGTTTTCAAGGCCAGGTCCACGGAGAGAATGCGGGAGTGCAGCGAGCGTGGGGGAACCGGACCCGAGTACGAGTCGTGTTTATTTTTGTCGCTAGGGGTGCTAATCTAACGAGCGGCTAGTATTTATGGGATATTTGCGTTATGTAACACATTCCCCCATGTCACGAAAAAAAGCGCCGTGGTAATGAAGCTGTAGGACTAAAAAAATCCTCTAAAATGCACCGTTGTTACAAGATTGAGAAAACAGAGAGAGAGAGAGGTCTAGCTATCTTATAAACTAGAGATGGGTGAATTACATACAATGTGAGTGATGGGGCAAACATACATGATTATGCACTAAAATCAACAAAATAATACATAGTTATGCAGAACAGTGATAACAATACATGGTTATGTTGAATAGAAACAAAAATACATGGTTATGTTGTGGCAAAAGAAGAAGAAAAAATGGCTCTATGGTTTATCATTGGTCTGTAAGCTAAGTTTCGGAGTGGTTTTGCGTTGTGGTGCGACGTGGGTTATTCACTGGTTTTATGTTATGACCTCACTGTAACCTGACCCTTTCGAGATATCACTCGGGTCAATTAAAAAAAAAAGTTCGGAGGGATTTCAATGAAGTTGGCGGAGAGTTACCATCACAGAGGTTTGGAGAAATAAAATAGCAGTAGATGGTTTGTGGTTTGCGAGTTGAGCCAGAGAGGATTCCTTATGCCAGGTGGCGAGGCAGGAATGTGGTTGATGATGTTCCAAAGTGATGTGGTTGTATATGGTGAATATTGCACGGCGGTAATGTTGGTAAGTCTTGACAGTTATGGTGTGCAAGATAAGGGTTGTGTCAATGTCTAGCGTGACAAAAGACGACGGCTGGCTTCTGGTATGAACTGGAACGTGTCTTGGTAGTGATAATGTGTGCAAGACAATGATGAGTCTATGTCTAGCGTGACAAAAGACGACGGCTGGCTTCTGGTATGAACTGGAACGTGTCTTGGTAGTGATAATGTGTGCAAGACAATGATGAGTCTATGTCTAGCGTGACAAAAGACGACAGCTGGCTTCTGGTATGAACTGGAACGGGCCTAGGACTGACATGTCCAAAAGGTTGTTTTGAAAGTGTCTATGTATTATGAGACAACTTGGTTCGCAACTACACGTACGACTCCAGCTTGATTATGGTAGGCAGGGTCGGGTGTTTTTATGTTTGTGGTTGAAGATGATGAACCTCCGTGACAGTTTGTGGTGATGGGGTGAAGTTCTGCTGGGCTGGTGATGAAGAAGGCTGCTGGGCTGGTGATGAAGAAGGCTGCTGGGCTTCTTTTTAGTCCAGGGGGAAATTATTATTAAAACAAAATTCTTGAAGTTTACCTGCCTGGTAGACCAATGATGCAAAAGTTTGGAGAGAAACAAGTGTGTTGTAAGAGAGAAAAGAACGTAGGTTAACCGCGTTTAGAGAATTCCAGAGAGAGAGAGAGAGAGAGCAAACAAAAAAAGGAAATAAACAACTGAGCTGAGAGTCTTAAATTATATACAAAAACCAGTATCCAGCATCAAGAGGTGACAATATATAGTCCATTCAGTGCAGTAGCACTGAATACATATCCACTGATACAAGAACTAAGGTTTGTACATAATTACACATACCTTACTTGAAAGCAATTGACCCTTTGTGGTCAATGTAATCGCTGAGGCGGTGACAATATATTACTATCAAGATAAGACATTTTGAGGGTGGAGTTGAGAAAATAATTCATGGATGAGGTTTGACCTATTTGACAGACGTTATGCTGAGTGCGTAACGTACAATTTCCAAATGCATGAATAATTTATTTCACTTGGGTGAAAAGGGAATTGAGTACAGAAATCTGCTGTGATCTGGCTAGAGTCCAGGTTCAATCTCTAGGGAGAATGAACGAAAGTTAACACCAGGGTTCTGAACTCATTACATTTGTACAAATGAATGATGATTACAGAATACACAGTTATACAGAACTAGTCTTTCGCGTGTATTTGGCGAAAGGCTAGGGGTCGTTTTAATCTTCTACACGTTTGTGGGAAAATGACAGACCCTTGTTCAAATTTCACAAACCTAGGAGTTTTCTAAATCGTTTCCTAGACAACGAGTTACAAGTTTTATACAAATATCACAAAATATCAAACATTTAGTTTGATAGACAATAAATGTGGCAAACTTTATTTCAAGAAAAGCCAAAAGATATTATGTCGTTCGCACGAATCACGGTGAGTTTTATAACGTCTTCACGTATCATGGTAAGTTTTATTACGTCTCCACGTATCATGGTGAGTTTTATAACGTCTTCACGTATCATGGTGAGTTTTATAACGTCTTCACGTATCGCGCAAAATTGAACGATTTGCAAGGGTGCCCAGTATTGAAAAGACGGTAAAAAAAAAAAAAATTGGAATTTATGACAATTTAATGAAACAAATTTACCTAAATGTCAACGTAGTTGACAACAAGAGTGATTATGACGACTCCTCGTATCATGGTAGATATTTTAACGTTCACACGTATCATGTAATACAACAATTACGTTCAAAAGGTACCCATTCCAATACAGACGGCGAGGTTAACATTAATACCATATATTTAATGATTGAATTAACAGTCCTTAACACGGCGTAAAATGTACATTTAAATAATACAAAAACAAGTACAAAAGAGACCTGAATGGTTTTAAAAAACTCTAATTGTAACGAGGGAAGCAAAGTGATGGTAAAATATTTACTTACACAGAGCAAGGTATTTTGCAGAAGAGACCGAATTGGTTTTACTTACTCTTTTGCCAGAGAGTTACTATGATGACTTAGTTATAGGGCCAAGTTTACGCAGCACAAAATGAATTAGGGACAATACAAGACATGAACCTAACAAGGAACATATCACCATAGCTTATCCAAGACCACTTCAGGTTTTACATACTTGGAATGACTAGGCAATAGTTATACAAAGTAATTGTCATTAGTGAGGGGAACCGATCTTAAGATTGTTCATTATGCCAATGACGTTTTTCAGAATTGACGTGTCAGTGTCGAGTTCTGAAAAATGGGAAGATTAAAAGAGCAATTTGGGGTGAGCGCCATTCAATTTTGAAAAAATTGAAAAAACTAAACATTTACCCGTTATAACTTTCGTTCAACAGGTGTGATTTTCGAGTCAGAATGTCGATACCTCAGCGGGAATTTACACTTGCATTTGACTGAAAATCCTAACCAGAGTCTGGTTACTGTAATAGGATGAGTAACAAAAGTCAATGACCTTTGTACGTATGTACTCTCGAGGAGTGAGATATTTGAACAAACAGAAATGACAAAAGGTTGCACAAGAAAAGACAAACACAGAGATGAATTGAATATTTACACATGACATGATGGGACGGAACTGTTGTTAAAGTACGAGGGTAGAGTAACACCTCTGGGTACGCGTTTTCCCAGAAATAATTACCGACAACAAAGGTGATTTCCTTATTTTGAAGTCATGAGTTTCAAAAAAAGGAAAAAGGGTGTCCGTCAAGAGTGAAAATGAAGAGTGAAAAACAGAGATTGAAAAACAAAACAGACGATTGATTATATACAATTATGTTACAAGGGGAAAGTGTTACATCTGACACTAATGTAACTTTCCAAAAATGTAAGGTTTTCTTACATGTTAAATAGTGAATGTTTCTGCGACATTCGCAACATGTGGCAATTGTTGATTTTGTCCACAGGGTATGGATGAGTCAACATGGGATATGGTTTCTATTGTTTCCATATTTCCAGCTTTAACGATATCTTTCACGTGGTAATTGCCTATGTGTTTACCAGATGTGTCAGAAAGAGTATAGACCAAGTCTGAGATTTTTCTCAGGACTTTTGCCTTGATAAAACGAGGCGCCAACTTGGCTGAGAAGTATAGAGCTCCTTGAGATAGTGTGTTATTTTTTCTCCAAACGATATCTTTTTCTTTAAAAGTTACGTGTTTTTTGCGAAGGTTATATCTGTCCGCACTTTTCTGGTGGGCCAGTAATAAGGCATCTGTTACTTCACTATAAATAGCAGACAATTCTTCAAAACGATGAGCATAATTTTCCACTGGACTTTCAGAATGAGGAGCCGAAGATGGAAATTCGAAGTTTCGATGTAAGGAGCTATGGACAATTTGTTCCATACCGTGTTTGAGGAAGAAAGGGGTGTAACCAGTCGTGAGATTCACTGTGTTATTCATGGCTGCCTGAATTTTTTACACCAATGATCTTTGCCAACTAGAATTGCCAGAGCTGTATTAATAGTTTGATTATAGCGTTCTACAGTGTTATTCTGTGGAGTATAGAGAGTGTTATAAAAGATGTCTTTTATTCCATATTTAGATAGAAATTCTTTGAATTCCGTTGCGATGAATTGTTTACCATTGTCTACAATGACAGTTCGAGGGGTTCCGTAGGGTATAAATATGTGTTTTTCCAAGAGGTTAATGATTGTTTTTGCATTAGCCCTTTTTAGAGGGAAAATCCAACAATATTTGGTAAAAATGTAAAAATTTGGTATAAAAGTAGGCATAATTACCTCGGGCTTGTAGCTTTACTTCAATATTGTTTGGGAAAAACCTTACAAGTATCATTCATTATTTACTTTACTGGAAAAAACCAAAATAATTAGAAATTAGACAGCCAAAGACCACTTAGTAACAATTGTAAGAAAACCCACATATTCGAATAAAATCCTTGTAGACCACCCCTCTTACCCTCCCCCATATTTGTGTATATAAGCCTGAAGATGGTCTTGACAGGCTGAACCTGGTTACAGTCAAATAAAATTAAGTGGAAAAAAGTTTTATATTAGTTTTATTATAATATATTAAAAAGTACAAATTAAGCATTTTACATTTTTTATATTTGGGAAACATTACCGAAGGAGGACTATGATTGTCTTGACCTCGATAAGAACGCAGAACAGTTCGCTGAAAATACTCTTGAGAGTCTTACAACTGCTCTATCTAGAGATAATCAAGTTCGTGATGATTACGAAGAACTAATAAAGCTCACCATGATTGTTTTGAACAAACCTCCTACGAAGATACATTGGCACGCTCCAGGTCGGATTCATCATGCTCGTTAGATGGCGAAATTGCTGTATGCTTTGAAGATTTTTCTCTTTAGAAATAATTTACAAGCATTTAAACTAACCAAGAGAGAAGAAAAACAAATTGTTCGATTTGGTGTGCTCATCTACACCAAAGTTTGGATCGAAGCGCCTTTGGCAGCAGATGCGCCAGTAAATGACTTACTACTTTGGAAGAGCTTAAAATTGTACGAATCCATTGATTCCGAAGCTGATAAACAGGCCATTGTTCAAAAAATAAATTCTGATGTCGGTAATCGTTCAGTACGAGGTGACTCTGCTAAGCTTTCCTCAGAGGTTACATTAGATGCTTTTGCAACACAAAGAACGTTGAAAACACTCTTAGTTCTTGAAATCAATGACTCTTTCTTGCAATTACCTCCTGAGACTTGGAATGACAATGTTGATTACCTTCAAGGCAAAAGCTGCGTCACAAATTTGCGTGTTGTTAATGATACAGCGGAGAGAGGAGTTAAACTGTTTGAAGATTACAACACGTTACTCACTAAGACTGAGGAAGAAAAGCAATTTTTACTTCACATCTTCACAAAACAGAAAAATCGTTTCCAATGAAACATCCAAAAAGGAGTTAACAAACATAGTTTTGAAAGATTGCGACTAATATTATGTTAAGTATTACTTTGTTACAAAATTTTATTCATAATTAAATAATTTGTATACTTATTTGATTAAAATACTTGTAATATTAATAAACCTTAAATTACGTGTTTTATTTAAAACCCTGAAATTTTGTCAAAAACTTATAATTCGATGAGCACCCCCTTGTATATAAGATAAGGGGCTGAAATTTTTAACACATCATAGGAATGGTAGGTGTAACAAATCAAGGGTACGGCTACACCTATATTTGATTATTTTTTTTTTACTATATAGGCCTATATAGGCCTGGACCACCTTAATATACATACATAAAGATGACGGTGCAAACATTCACAAATCAAAGTATATTTATTATATAAGTGTAATTTTCATCTGAATAGTTGTATAATATCAAACAAATAGTACAAAATTAAGGTATTTTTAAGAACAAGAATGTTCGCCTGTTTTCTTTGAAGTTGAAAATTATAATGATCAATAGGATGGATCAAGGAAAAAAATGTTTTGATGAGGTATAACATTTTTGGTACGCTTCGTATTCTCATTTGTCTGCTTATTTTTATTTCGCAACCATAAATTATGTCCAATTCTTCCGGTTTACAAAAAAATCGTTCGATTTTGCGATGTGAAATTTTCAAAAAATCGCTCTAGTTTAAAAAATACGACAAAAAAGTATGCAGAATGTCTTAGAATTTTTATCAAGCCGAAATTTTTTTTTTAAATGTGATGCAAGTGGCCTGTTGTGGTCTCTCTCACCAACGCGATTCTTAAACAATGGAATGATGGAGCTATTAAAATATATATATATATATATATGTTTCCATTACACTGAGGTTTAAACCCGCGACCTCTGGAACCTGATCAAATGATGTTAAACATTTTAATATTGTCACAAATGTGATTTTTAAAACCAACCACGTGTCGTATATTAGACTACAATTAATATGTGTATAATTTATGAATTATTATTGAAAATAATTACGATGAAAATGTGAAATAAAAGCAGACGTAGTAAATAAAAAGAATTAAGTCGTAGTATTGAGTTTTACTGGTTAAAATTTCTTACCTATTTCTTACTACCTGAGGTTAGACCGTTCTATTTTTCATTTTATATACACCATTAAATAATATTAACACAACTTTTCTTTGTAATATTTAAATCGGTACGGTCAATTTTATTTTTGAATGATAATTTTCCTTTATGCCGGCGGCTACAAGACGGACCAACTAATTAATGAACGAAAAATATTTTTCCACTAAGCAAGAGCTATTAGTGTGTAAAATAATAAGATGGCAAAAATAAGATCACAAAAATGGCGCTATAAAAATATTAATAGCACGCGCCCAACAAAGTTTGTTTGTCTGATTTCTGCCGGATTTCCACCAGGAGCACAAGCATGCGAGGAGGTGATTTTGTTTGTTGAATATATTTGTTTATTTTTTATCGACAACTCTCGATTTCATTCATTTCTTAGAGTTTTCGTACACGGAGCGCAGAAGTTCGCAGAGAAAGTGCCCGGGAATAACGCGTGAATTGAATTAATTATTATAAAATTACTCTATCGACTTTTACGCTCCGGATACCGAGACAGTGATAGTAAATTTAGCATCATTTGGTTGGAAAATCAGTTTTTAAAAATGCTATGAAATTACTCTGCTGACGTTCTCCGAGTATCGAGGACTTTAGAGAATTAATTTATCTAAAAAATATTATGAGAAAAAGATTTTCAAACATTTTCAACAAGAACTAAATACCAGGGTCAAAGAAATATATAATGGGTATTTTGTTATGGTTTTTGTTAGTGTTATTTTTGTTGCGTATTGATAATAATAGTAATAATAATTGTATGATTTGTATTGCGCCGTTTTTTTTGTGAAAAATCGCCTCAAGGGCGCTGTAAGATATCATGAAATATCACATATTCAGGTATTAAATATTCCTATACCGATTATTTTGTTTTCTTATTATTATTGAAATTAAACACATTTTAATTCAATTTAGAATAATAAACTTATCTTTTAAGCAATGCTTGTGTAGAGAAGCGGAGTATACATATTGCGTTAACATGTTTATATGTTTACATAGTAATGTTTCCTGAAGAGTTCCAAGAAGATGCTTGAAATAATGAATAATAATAAAATGGTTCACGTGATAATATTATAGAGTTGGTGGTTTAATTAATAGAAAGAATAAGGTGCACAGCAAGTTTTTATTTAGTAATTATAATCATAACATATTAAACGTAATGTACAATGTGACGTAGGATATTTAAGGTATGGCATAATGGCACAATCTTATAGAGGTATATTTGTGGAAATAAAATACGGCTGTACTGATAAAAAAAGTTTTCTAATCGCATTTGAGAATTCGATAGTATATTTTATTTTTCTATTGTCTTCGTATAGTTCCGGTTAAGCGGTTATACCACAAGCGGGACACCAATTCAGTAGCTTCTCGGTAAACACGTATCCAGTAAATCTATGCACTGCGTTTCAATCGTATACGCGCCATTCTTCCTTTGAGTTCAAACATGGAGCGGGAATGAATTTTCGACTAATAACGGAGGCAGAGAAATATGCACGCCTTTATAACTATAAATTACCTGCATATGCAGTAAAGGGGATAACGGAGAAAGCTCGGTGTACAATTGGAGGATGATATATGGAGTAACGTGCTGGACCAGTTCCCGACGCTCGCATGAGGTTTATGTCGATTCCCTACCGGACCACAGAGTGTCGGTTATTTTTACGGATTTTTAAATAGAGTGCTCGAAGGAGTTAGCAGCATTGTTCTCCTATAAAATTGCTATAAAAAAGATTATGTATATTTAAAACACATTGGATTATTTATTTCACACGGACAAAATTATTTTCAGGTTACACAAGATTACATAAGAAAGATAAAGCAGTCGTTATTTTGATTAAGAAACCGTCCTTATATCTGTAATTATACAAGACAGTATGTAATTATTATTAAAGTAATTATTTCGTTGCATAATTAATTTATATGAACATAAGCTGCTATCGGAACTATAAAAAAGCGCGACCTCTGTGCATAAACACTGAAACCTCCAATAGATTTTTTTTTTCAATTTGGTTCTTAATAGTGGTACGAATCTTAGCTAAGCGACTGGGTTAGCAAATCGTTGAAAAATTACTGTGTTTTTTTTTAAAGCAATTTTCTCAGTTTTGTCAGTTGGTGATAGATGTCTATTTGAGTAAAAGAAACATTTGAAAAAATAATCAGCCAAAAATCATATTGAATGAAAGTCTTCCGTGCGAATTAGGGCCGATAAATAGGTCATGTGTGTTTGTGTGTGTGACAATCACAAAACCATCTAGATCCATATTAAACAGGCATATAAAATGTTAATGAAATCGTTTTTTATCTACGTCACCATACCATTTTATATATTTACATTCACATTAGTTGTGTTTACACTTTGATTCTAAAATGTTTTCCCTCCAATATTCAATCAATTAAAAATACTGCCACAGATATACCTATGCAACATATGGCAATGCTGCGATTGTGGAAGTATACTGGAAAATCAGTGTATCGCCCCTTGCTTACTTATCGCTACCAGATCTGAATGTTGAAAGAGTGAACACGTTCCAGGGTCTAAAGTGCCGAAATGAGATTTTAGAGAGAAGTTGCAGGAATCACCAAATGGGATCGAATAAGAAGCTCGATGATACCGGAGGAACTAAACATCGAATCACTGCTACTTTCAAAGAAAAATAACAACTGAAGCGGCTTGGGAACGTATTAATAAAGCCAGAAGGGCAAATTTCGCGGAATTCTAAGTGTTCTTCCCAGAGGGAAGACGTATAGTGAGCCGCCTCAGACACAGATGCAACTTAGGAGGCTGTGCGAGGAGTGGCTGGATCTACTATGGACGGATGGCATTGACGTAGCGTAGGACAGGGACACATGTGCGAACTAAATATCAATACGGATATTATGATAATGTTAATGTTATATACTATTATTATTAAAAAATTAATTAAAGAATTTACTTTGTACTTTACTTAATTCATATTCACCACTTTATTAATACACACATAATCTACATGTTACGAAAGCGCTGCTTTCATAATTAGGAGTATACAGAATACTAAGTGGTGAATACAAAGTATATTATTAAATTCACTTATCAATAATGGCGCCACAAGTGAATACCAATCTTTTGAAGAAATCATTCTATTAGAAATTAAATTAATCAACAAAAGTTAGTTTCTCAAAAATTTTAGATTAAATGATATTCACACAATAAAAAAATTAAGAAAAAAAATTTAAAATATGAGTTAGTTTGGTCTCATAGTGCCTCGGATAACTATGTTTCCATCTACCCCAAGAGGAAAGTTCTCCAAAAATTTGGTGATTTTTCAACAAAATTTTGTTTTTGATAAATTTAAGATAAAATTATGTTTATTCCATTAAAACATTTAAGAATCCAAAATATTACGTTGTTTGGTTCCATGTTGCTTGAGAAACTGTATTTATATCTCTACCTCAATAGGAAGTCCTCCAAAAATTTGGTGATTGTTATACAAAATTAAATTTTTGAAATTTAGGTTAAATGAAGTTAAGACAATAAAAACATTGAAGAATTTAGTTTTTTCTCATAGTGTGTCCGAAAACGGTGGTTACATCTCTACCCCAAGAGGAAAGTTCTCCACAAATTTGGTGATTTTTCATAAAAATTAAGGTTTTGAGAAATTTAAAATAGAATGATGTTTATTTTATTTTATTTATTGAAGAATCCAAAATACGGGTTAGTTTGGTCTTATTGTTCCTCAGAAAACCATGTTTCCATCTCTACCCCAAGAGGAAAGTTCTCCAAAAATTTGATGATTTTACAAAAAAATTTTGTTTTTGAGAAATTTAAAATAAAATTATGTTAATACCATTAAAACATTGAAGAATCCAAAATATGTATTAGTATGGTCTCATAGTGCTTCGGATAACTATGTTTACATCTACCCCAAGAGGAAAGTTCTCTATAAACTTAGTGATTTTTCAGCAAAATTAAGGTTTTGAGAAATTTAAAATAGAATGATGTTAAGACCATGAAAACATTGAAGAATTCAAAATATGGGTTAGTTTGGCACTATCGTTCCTTAGAAAACCATGTTTACATCTATCCCAAGAGGAAAGTTCTCTATAAACTTAGTGATTTTTCAGCAAAATTAAGGTTTTGAGAAATTTAAAATAGAATGATGTTTAGACCATGAAAACATTGAAGAATCCAAAATATGGGTTAGTTTGGTGTTGTCGTTCCTTAGAAAACCATGTTTACATCTACCCCAAGAGGAAAGTTCTCTAAAAATTTGATGATTTTATAACAAAATTTAGTTTTAGAGAAATTTAAATAGAATGATGTTTAGACCATGAAAATATTGAAGAATCCAAAATACTGGTTAGTTTGGTCTTATTGTTCCTCAGAAAACCATGTTTACATCTACCCCTAGAGGAAAGTTCTCCAAAAATTTGATGATTTTACAACAAAATTTTGTTTTTGAGAAATTTAAAATAAAATGATGTTAATACCATTAAAACATTGAAGAATCCAAAATATGTATTAGTATGGTCTCATAGTGCATCGGATAACTATGTTTACATCTACCCCAAAAGGAAAGTTCTCCATAAATTTGGTGATTGATAATAAAAATTAAGGTTTTGAGAAATTTAAAATAGAATGATGTTTAGACCATGAAAATATTGAAGAATCCAAAATACGGGTTAGTTTGGTCTTATCGTTCCTCAGAAAACCATGTTTACATCTACCCCAAGAGGAAAGTTCTCCAAAAATTTGATGATTTTACAAAAAAAAATTGTTTTTAGAAATTTAAGATAAAATGATATTAATACCATTAAAACATTGAAGAATCCAAAATATTGGGTAGAAAACCATGTTTTCATCTACCCCAAGAAGAAATTTCTCCAAAAATTCGGTGATTTTTCAACAAAATTTAGATTTTGATAAATTTAAGATAAAATGATATTAATACCATTAAAACATTGAAGAATCCAAAATATTGGTTAGAAAACCATGTTTTCATCTACCCCAAGAGGAAAGTCCTCCAAAAATTTGATGATTTTACAAAAAAAAATTGTTTTTAGAAATTTAAGATAAAATGATATTAATACCATTAAAACATTGAAGAATCCAAAATATTGGTTAGAAAACCATGTTTTCATCTACCCCAAGAGGAAATTTCTCCAAAAATTCGGTGATTTTTCAACAAAATTTAGATTTTGATAAATTTAAGATAAAATGATGTTTATGCCATTAAAACATTTAAGAATCCAAAATATTACGTAGTTTGGTCCCATGTTGCTTGAGAACTCTGTATTTACATCTCTACCTCAATAGAAAATTCCTCCAAAAATTTGATGATTTTTCTACAAAGTTTAGTGTTTGAAAATTTTGGATAAAATGATGTTTAGACCATGAACACATTGAAGAATCCAAAATTCGAGATAGTTTGGTCTCATAGAGCCTAAGAAAACTTTGTTTACACCTCTACTCTTATTATTCTTTGGATTAAAGTTTCCAAAAAGTACATACTTTTAATGCTTATGTTTAGTTTTGGTTTACTATGAATAGAATTTAAATTTATGTACGGTAAAGCATACCCTTGTTTTGCCATTTGATATTCTAACCTTAAATACGGCCGGCCATTGATTTAGAGCGTTTTGACGAACCATTGAAACTATAAAAATTTACTTTAGGCCAACAAAAAAAACTCATATTTAAAAAAAAAATGGACTGGAGTTCCTTATTCCCTTGGAACTCTTCGTAATGTTTCAAATTCAATGAATTTGGTAAATAACGTCAATTCAACAAGCCATTATTTTTCAACGTTTATAACCTTATTTTCAACATAGACCAGCGAGGATACCTTGCAGCAAGTAGATGGGTTAAGTACGTTCTACTATAAAAAGAGATTAAGACACTTTTAGCGTGAATATTAGATCTACCAGTTTGAAATACTAAATTGAATCCATTGATTCGTTTGGATGTAAAACACCTATACTTCGACATGACGAGTTGATAACAAACGTTCTTCTTTTAACCAGCTGCAGAGATTGGATAATCTTTAATTGGAACCGGTTAGTTAAATTCACTTCTAATTAATGTCACTTCAAAATAATGTCACTTCAATTAATTGTATTCGTTATATGGAAAAGCGTAGATGTTCCAAAAAAGATTATGATGGCGATATCAACGTAAAAAAATAGATAACACATTTCATTCAACTTTAAATTTATTTCATCATATTAATAAATCATTAAAAAACAATAGCTTATTATGGCGGAATAACAAATAATAATCAATACATATTATACATTTTATCACAATAATACTAGCTTTTCAATGTCTTTCATTTTCTAGGCTAATTTGTTTAGGGTTAATATCAAACTTGAGATTTAATATCTTAGAATATAAGAAAAGTTAAGATTTCTCAAGAAAAAAATTAAAAACTTCCATATTTGTCTCCATAAATTGAAAAAAAAACCTTAAAATGGATTTTTCGTGGCTAAAAGTTCAACTTTGGTCGGTCAAAGATAGTAGTTATTTCGTAGAAACCTTCTAAATAGGCAGTTTAGAATAAACGCTAAGCTGTTTATGTTTGTTTGATGGTTTTGAATTACTTATTAACAGAGAATTTATCGGATGTTACATAATAATTTAAGAATAAACACTTTTGGTGTGTTTGGATTCAGTTTTCCTCATTGACGAACTTGTCGAAGCTGGCGGTGTACTTGTGATCGCGGTCGTACTTGGCGCTCAGCTTGGCCCAGTCCTCGGGCTTGTTGGCCATCACGTGCTTGCTGAGCTTGCGCATGATGCGGCGCTGCGAGGGCGTGCACTTGGAGCAAGACGTCTCCAGAGCCTCGGGCAGGATCTCTGTAATAAGAATAAATAATTCAATCATGTGCGCCTGGTGGCAACCGGAAAATCCCCGCTTTAATAACGTCAGATTTAAAGAAAATAAACAGTGATTCAAGTAATCCAAAACCTTTATAAAATCTCTTTATCTCATCTGGGTCCTACAAAACTAGGTGTTTGTTAAAAATAAATATTTTTTATTTATTTAATGACCCACCAAACTTGGCACACGCCTGTATTATGGTGATAACACTTAACGATAACAATAACAACAACAACAAAACATTAACTAATATTCTACATCTCCGTTCCATTATTTATACAGCTGTCTAGTTATTGGTGGCTCACTCAAGGCACACGGCCTTGGTGGTGGTAAGCAAGTCGGAGATGTCAAGTTGGATAACAGCAGAATCCAAGTCATCTGCTTCTCCAAGTCCAGTCCTCTTCGTATGGTACTCGTATCCCTCAACTAACCGCTGCCGGTATAACGGGCTGTTCTGTATTGCTTTATTGGCACAAGGGAGATGACCCATCCTCTGAGGGTGTTGACAATGAAAGTCGGGATTAATAGGGACGATGTACAGGGTTATTTTTTTCTTCGAGTTCCACGTGTTTATTTTTTTTAATCATACAAGGATCTCATCGAGGAAGTTTACCTTTTATTTTCTAATGTGCGGATTGCAATGAGGGTTTCAATTTTTTTTCCTTCACAAATATTTAATCTCTAATCATAAATCTGGTTGTATGAATCTGTAGAACTCTCATACAATGAACGAAAATGGCGACAGAGAATAATCATTATTGTACAATATTTCATGTCTAAAATTTCTTTATAAACACAGCTATTTTTAGCTCCGGACGCCACTTCCATCGTGAGATATGAGCATTTTTAATGTATTCCATGTCGATATCACATGCGTCAGTGGTCCTGGCCTGGATTCCGGGACACCTAGATATTACTGGAAATGAAATGGATTCCACTGCTAAAGAAGGCACTGTTCACGGTCCGTTAAGTGATATTCCGGTCCCAGTTAGAGACAATATCCTTATTCTAAAAAATAAATACAAACTCCAATAGTCCTCCGAATGTAAAATAGCTTATCTAACAAAAGGTCATCAGTACTCATTAATACAACCTTTTATTCCTGTCAAGCCTTGGTTTCATAAATACACTTGCATGCTAAAATATACGTATTTCCTCCATAACTCGAATAAGACTAAGTCACACTTCTTGTCTTAGTCATATCGCCAGGTTCCACATAGTCAGCTCGCCTTACCGTGATTGTGGGTCAGTGAATACTCTGTACCATGATTTCTTTCAGTGTCCTATCAATGGCCAATTTCCAAACTTTATGCTGCCTTCGAAGTCTCAAAATCCCTCAAATTAATAATTTATAAGCAAAATATGTGTATAAAAATGGCATTAAAATATAAGTCATTGGGTTTAGGGTACGAAGACAGTGTGCAATATAGTTGTGAATGACGAATACTTGGAGCAGGTAGACGAGTTTGTGTATTTGGGAAGTATGTTTACGAGAGATGGAAAGACTGATAGGGATATTGAAAGAAGGGTGAATGCAGGAAACTCCATTAACGGAGGACTGAACGCGGTTGGCGCAAACAAAAAGTTGTCCAAAGAAGCGAAGCTAGCAGTCCACAATGGAGTACCTGATACCAACCCTGATGTATGGCAGTGAGGCATGGAACTGGCAGAGGAAGGATGAAAGTAGACTGAATGCTGTAGAAATGAGATCTCTGAGACGAATGTGTGGTAAAACCATGTATGATCGTGTGAAAAATATTGAGATTCGTAAAGAATGCAAGGCTGATGTAAGCGTAGTGAGCAAGATTAAGAAAGGGACGCTTAGATGGTTTGGGCATGTAGAGCGAATGAACGAAGAAAGGAGTGTAAGGAGAATATATGACGCGAATGTGAATGGAAGAAGAAGCCGGGGACGCCCGAGGAAGACATGGCACGATCAAGTGAATCAAATACTCGAGTCGGGCCATGTCAGAAGTCGGAATAACAGAAGAGAATGTATGAGGCGTTGTATGAATGTGAATGAAGCAAGAAGTGTATGCCAAGATCGAGTTGTTTGGCGGTCCGTCCTCTCTGCCTACCCCTGCGGGGAAACGGCGTGATGGTTAGTTAGTTAGTTAGGGTTTAAAAACAAAAAATTTATAAATTTACTTCTAACTTATTTACTTCAATTTTATTTTCCCAAATATTATATCCTGTTTAAAATAAACTAATTTTAGGAATCTGTACTATTAAAATCTAACTGATTTAACATGGCCAAGATTGCCCTTAATGCGTGAAATTTACTCAACTGCCAAAAAATAAGACAATACGTCAGATTATATTCAGCAGTTGTAAGAATCAGTTTATGTATTTACAATTATGCATGAACTGATACGGTATGACGGACTTAAGCGGGAATAATTTTGATACTTATTAATAAATTAATTATATAATATGCTTTGTTTCGAAAGCGATGCTGTCTTCATCAGGAGTATATAGAATACTAAAAATAATAATTTCAAGTACAGACAAATGATAAAAATTAGAACACAATAATGTAAGAATAGACAAATTATAAAAATAAACAAAAATTGATTAAAGTAGGTAAGGAAAAAATTATTATGAAACATTGAATAACAAATTTATATTATAAATTATTTTTATTATTAATATTATTTTTACTATCGCTATTTTAAAAAAATATTAGATTATTTATTAAATTTAATTCACTATTAACACTTTTTCTGATTTCCAAAATTTCAAATATATCAAATGAATGATTGGTTTTTGAAATGTGATTTGCAAATTCAGAATAGTTGTTAACAGCCTTAGATATTCCTTAACTCTAATACAAAGTATATTATTTAATTATTTTATTAATAATGACACCACAGAGTGAATACCAGTCGTTTGAAGATTTTTTTTATATGAATACCGCACAAGAGTCCCAACTGCTCCCAACCGTCTGTAGCCAGTGGGACTATGGCATCCCCAATTGGGGAATGTTGTGAGGCTGAATGTACTGAGGAGGGGAAGGAGAAGGGGAAGAGGTGGGGAGAATACCTGGCTATTCAGATCTGGTCACTAAACACGGCTAAAAGCCATTTCAAGATCAACGTTTCAATTCTGAATGGTGGTCTTTCACCAGGGCAATACTGAGATTATCTTTCACTCTGAAACGTGCGCAAATACACTGTACATGATTTTTAAATTAATTTATTGCGAAACAGCATAAATTAATTAAATAAAATTTACTTGCGCACGACGGGATTTGAACCCGCGACCTTCGGATTCGTAGTAGAAAGCCTTACCCCTCGACCATGGAGGCCGTCAAATACTTATTATTTCAATTAACTACGATTCGAAAGTTGTTTTCTAAATATAACTATTAAATATTCTCAATAAATTTAATAGCACAGCTTGCATTATTGCTTTTGTGCATATTATGCAAGTAGAATTGCATCACAGTGTTCCGTGAAGAAATGATTGACTTGCAGGAAAGAGGCTCTCGTCATATGAACACAGTAGAACCTTGCGTCAACAGCAAGCCACTGGGAACATTCAACTTCAGCTATATATAATATCACGAAGATGTGGGTATTGCGCAAAGCCAATTAAAGACAGGGGAAGGGCGTACACACATTAAACAAGTTGTATTATGAAATATACCTTGACAACCTGCATGATACTTAATCGTACGAGTAAAATACACGCGACTCTATACGACTTTTTAAGTTTTATCCAAAATATTTTTTTAATTCCATTGATTTTGTGTCAGCGGTTTCATAATATTACAATATTACATGTACAGTTTTTATGGATCACAAATTTTAAAGAATATTTTTTTCGGGTTTTCATGAAAAATTACGAGACTCAAAGAAATTGCATGGCACACCCAGAATGCGTTATACGTATTTTATTTTTATGTCAGTACTTCACAAGAGTTCCAACTGCTCTCAACCGTCTGGAGCCAGTGAGACTATGGCATCTCTAATTGAGGTGTGTTGTGAGGCTGAAGGTAGCCAGGAGGAGAAAGAAATGGGAAAAATGGGATTTCAAGCAACGTTTTGATTCTTAATTGTGGTCTTTCACTAGGGCGATACTGAGAGTATATTCCTCAAACGTGAGGCAAATATGCTATATACGAGTATTATTTTTTTGTAATTAATTTGTGAAATGACACAAATTAATCAAATAAAATTTAGTCGCGCACGCCGGGATTTGAACCCGCGACCTCTGGATTCGTAGCCAAGGGTCGTAACCACTCAACCACGGAGACCGTCAAACTAGTTCTCGTTAGCCTCTTTCCTTGCATCTCTTTTCCTTTCCTATTAATTGTCTAACTAATCACTAATAATGAAAGTCAGATTCCACTTATAACATCATCTCCAACCAATCATACCCACTGTATCGGTAGCCATTTGTCCTCGTAAACATTTTTTCCCCGCACAGAGCAAATAATAGATAGAGATGCCCTAACAGGCCAGCTAGGCGTCTCGCCAATTTAAGTACCATACTATCTTCTTCCCCTTGTCATTCTCGAGTCGGGGACCCATCGCATTGACAAGGCGCCTTCAGACGTCCCTGTCCTATTTTACACTTATGGCATTCGTCCATAGTAGGTCCAGCCTCTCCTCGCACAGCCGCTGGAGTTGCTTCTCCCACCTATGTCTGGGGCGACCCACTGGAAGTCTTTCCTCTGGAATATCACTCAGAATTCTCAGTGAAAGTCGACCTTCTGGCATTCTTAGTACGTGCCCAAGCCACCTCAGTTGCGACTTTCCTAAGAAGAGTAACAGTGGTTCGATGTTAAGCTCCTCCCGGATCATCGAGTTTCTTATTCGATCCCATCTCGTGACTCCTGCAACTCCTCTCAAAAATCTCATTTCGCAGATAGGACCCTAGAACGTGTACGCTCATTCAACATCCAGATCTGGTGACCATAAGTAAGGCGAAACATTGATTCGTACCCTATTTAAGTAAATTTAAGTCAATTAAAGTAAAACAGCAAATAAGTAAAAAAAAGTTCTGCTTGTTTACAAAAACCTAATATTAGTTTGACCATTTTTATAAATGTGTTATAACCTGCTTACCGCAGTCAAAATTACGCGAAACAAAGGTGGAAGGCAGTGTTGGTTGTCACTAAAACGTGACTTTTGCCTCCAGCCGTCGAAATGGTACTTAGGCTAAGTCTAATAATTCTGTCAGAAACCAACTTATTATTTGGCTTAGTGCACTTAAAAAGGATCGGTAAAATTTTATGAGAAAACAGGAAGATCATTTTCCTCATAGGAATGCCATCATAGAATAAAGAATACAAGCTAGAAGTGCCTCCCACCTAGATTTAAATGGAAGCCGGTGCGCTTTTGACGTAGTACCCATTGATTCTGATTCCGAGAAAGTCAATGAAAATTCAGAAAATACGCCGCTCCGTCTCTTTTACACTACACGCACTGTATATTGACATTCCATTTATTCCAAATTAAACGATGATGAAGTAATTTTTATATTAGAAATTTTAATGCCCATTCCAGACTTTTAAATCACGGAAGATGCCCACGTCGCGTTTCTTCTGTTATTTTTTTTATTCTATGTGTGTAATCTACATAGTATAATGGTCACTAATATAAATGTGCATTACAAAATAATATGTAATTGTACTATTTTATAGAATGTGACGATATAGAGGACTTTATAATTATCCTCACATATTTTAAAAAGCCTGTCAGGTCATGGAAAATAGTTGAGTTTTTAGAAATACTGTAACTTGCTTTTCTTTTTATTCTATTTCTATAAATTATGTTATGTTTTATTTTTATTATACCTTATGGTGTATAGCGTGCTTTTTGTTTTATTTTTCCTCTCTTTTCTTCTCTTTCTGTATCTTATATTATGCTTTACGTTATATTTCCCTTATTTCTTTTTGTTATTTAGCAACTCTACCAACTGATAACTTAACGAAAAACTGTGCATCCTTTGAAAATTTTAACTGAACTATTGACACTTACGAACTTCCCAATGATAATTTTATAAATATGATTATTTTAGTACTCTGTAAATGTTCCAATACAAAAAATAAAATTTCTCACATAAGTGAACTAAGCTGATTGCATCCTTACATGGAAACATTTCAAACAAATTCACTTGGGTACATTATTACAAGAAATTCATCACATGGGGTTAAAACATAGATGGGTGACTTACCTTTCAGGTCCTTTCCTTCTCTGGTGCATGGTCCGCTGTCCATCAGGCACTTGATGTAGTTCTTGAGGATCCTCTCGTTGCCGAGGACGGAGTCGATGTCGAAGTTATCATACTTGCTGGTGTACTTGTTTTGCGGCGCGGCCAGAGCGGCGCTCAGGCACACCAGGACGAAGGCGATGGTTAGGGTATTCATCTTGTGCTAGTTGAATCTGCAATGAGGATAATGAGGTTATCTAGGTTACTTACATCTGATCCAATAATTGGCATCGCAAGGCTATCTGAAGGGTTTACCCAAACAGGAGGAGAAAGTGGAATAGGTCACACTACCCTCAAGGTGGAACAACTCTTCCTTAAACTGAAAAAATGTTACACAATATCTTTTACCAAAAGCATTAACGCCCTAATATTCCCATTAAAAATCAATGGCATGGAACTGAAAAGATGTAGTGAAATTAGGGATTTGGGGATAATAATGGACTCGGAATGTCTTTCTGCTCACATATAAATTCCATCTGTAACAGGACTTACAAACTTCTAGGATTCATCATAAGAGTGACTAAAGAGTGAGGCAGTTCTTCCCAACCCTACTGAACAACTGTTGAGCCGAAATTTTGCCTCAACGCTGTTCAAATGCACAAATTCGCTCTTCCCAGCGAAATTTTCGATCAAATTTACGATCAATTATATAGGATATCGATTTTTGTGGATTAAGTTCCCCTCATCAGAAGATTAGTTATAAAAAGTGTCAACAGGGTGAACAGATGACGCCGAAACGTCAAATGTCATTATTAGTTTGCGTTCTATTTTACGCGATTCAAATATTGAATGACAACTATGTATTTCCGTTTTCGATTGTCAAAACATGTTTTTAAGAGAACCTAACTTATTTTACTTATTACGAACTAAGCTTTGTATTCAAAATAAATTATAAGACGGAAATTCACTGGTTAATGTAACAAGGTAATATCTTAATTTGTAAAAAACAAATAGCACTGTTGGCCTTGAGAGTCTTAATCTATATCGAACTGGTATTTGGCAGTCATTTTGTATTGTTTAATTTGCCAGCAGAGTTCTAGTGCTCTGTGGACATAACTAGTATTTGGAAATAGGATCATGAAAACCGTGTTGAACTTCCTCGTATATGTAGAATTTGCGTTGCAGAAAGTTCATGGCTTTCCGAAATACCCGCAAAGAGCAGAAGCAAGCACTATTGAAACACTAATACCTCTGTGAGAAAACTAAATGAAAAAGAATTTTATTTCTGGGTCTATAATACTTAAGAATCTTTGTTAAAAGTTTAATCCGTGGCACCTGGTGAATTCATTTTTGCTGGAGGGCGAGTGATGGAAAATTAAATTTTATTTAAATTATCATGGTCGTTATCATAGTCAATATTTAGTAGGATATTAAAAAAAATAATAATTTAAAACTAATTCGGAAGATACGAGTATTATCTTTGTGGCATGTGATAATCTGTTACTCGTATATCATGGGGAGTAATTACTGGAGCAATTATCACGTAATAACGTCCGTCGTACAAATAGGCGTATCTTATTATTAGCATTTTCAGACAAAGACAAGTCAACGACGATATACGCAGAAACTGCGGATTAATTTTTAATTCATTATTGGGAAAATTCCTATATTGTTTAACATCGTACCTACCCATAACGTAAAAGTACCTACATACATTATTGCATTTACGTGAAATCATTTTATGTGTGTTTCGAATTACCATCTTAAATAATGTAACCTTTTTTACATAAGTTTGGTGCCATTGCACCGCCATTGCGAGAAAAAATAATGTGTGTGCTGCCTATTGCGCAGATATGTCAAAGGGTGACCAGCGGGTCAACGGTTTCCGGAAAACCCTATGTAAAAAATTTAATTTCTGAAAATATGTTGTTACATCTCTTTGTTAGCAAAAGACATTAAGTTTGGATTGTTTCAAAATCCTGTCACATTTGATGACCAACAAATCGACGATCAGCGTCATTTTAATTTTTGATATTTGAACGATCCCCGTTAAACGTCGATTTCCGATCCGTTTCAGTCTTTGAACAACTTCTGACTAACTGTCAAACATGACATTCGTCATTATAAAGGGTGTGATATTACATTATTCGAATATTATTTCATATCAATTACGAGAAATAATATTTACCTAACCAATTTCACAGTACTAGCCTATATATATATATATATTGTACCACCATATCTTTTATATGCACTATATAGAGAAAGCAATGATAATATATGTTATGAAGAACAAGGATATATTTTATATTATGCACTATTCCGAGAAAGCAATGAATAATATATATTATGAAGAACAAGCATATATTTTATATTATGCACTATTCCGAGAAAGCAATGAATAATATATATTATGAAGAACAAGCATATATTTTATATTATGCACTATTCCGAGAAAGCAATGAATAATATATAATATGAGGAACAAGCATATATTTTATATTATGCACTATTCCGAGAAAGCAATGAATAATATATATTATGAAGAACAAGCATATATTTTATATTATGCACTATTCCGAGAAAGCAATGAATAATATATATTATGAAGAACAAGCATATATTTTATATTATGCACTATTCCGAGAAAGCAATGAATAATATATAATATGAGGAACAAGCATATATATATTTATATTACATTAAGCATTCTTTCGTGAAATCATTAAAAAATACATATGTACGAAGTACCAGCATATCTTATATAGCACTATTCCGAGAAAAAGTTTCAAAAAACGTAATATTAAGTACCAGAATATCTTTTATATTACGCACTATTTCGAGAAATCACTGAAAAAAATCTTCTGCTATACATTTAGTAAACTAACGTGGAGGATATTTTGGTTAAATTACTTACACTAAATGAATGGACATTAAATTAAGTTTTTACGACGTTATGAATTTGTCACCTAAGAAAAATCAGTTACAGTTCAGTTCACATAATCTTCAGGCGATTGCGAAAGTACGTTCCACTATGAATTAAAATACAATTAAACTGCCTCGAACGCTAGTATCGCGATGTGTGGACAGGGCTAAGGAAAGCGTACGATTGCCTTATCCGCAAATCTGAAATTCGTTCTAGAGTCCTGCAGCTCGTTCTCTTCCTCCTACCCATATTCGATTCCCGCCCGATTTGTACGAAAGCAACTCGGCTAAAAATTGTCGTGAGATTTACCTAGAATTTGTCGCTTACTAAATTCGGATTTTAACGCTAATTAAACTGTTTATAGCAGTCATCAAAATTTTATTATATACTTCATCATATTTCTGATGTAGAATGAGGGACATTTTTTCAAAAATAGCATCCATTTAGTCACAAATATAATCTCCTAAAAATATGAAAAAATTGACATCTTTTGAGGCTTATATTTTCTAAATTAAAACAAAAAAATGCTTCATCCTTTCTAGATATTTGCTATACCTTTTGATTTAAAAAAATGTCTGAGAGGGTATTTGGCCTCTAAACCAAAATTAAGTTTTGTATGAAACTGGCTGCGCAGTCATTCCTCTTAACGTTGTTTGAAATATCCAAACTTCCTGATCCTAATTCACTTTTATTTCTGTATTAAAATTCTTTTCACTACTATAAAAAGTTATGTAGTTAGTTTTTTATCTTCCTGTTAATAGTAGGCAACAAAAATATTTTAATTTTTTTTCGTAAAACGCTCACTTTTCATTGGATTAAAACTTGTTTAACGAACTCAGTAACTTGAATTGATTATAGCATGCCTTAAATATCGAAGAGGATTTAAGTCTTAAGTTGTTTAAATGGGAAATGTAAAGCACACAATATTGTAATTATATTGTATAAACCTGCAACCTCATATTTCAAAAAACGCCGATTTATCGAAACTAAAACTGAAACTAAAAAATAAATAAATAAAAAGGATAAAAAAAAATTAAAAGAATTAAAAAACAAAATTTTGTTTTTATGGAAGAAAGTAATCTCTATATAAAGAAATAAATTTTTGTCTGTCTATCCTCGATTTTCTATAAAATTACTATACCGGTTTCGCGTTTGTTCTCATTAGTGCTGGGAAGGTTTAGAGAGTAGTTTAAATAAAATCCAATACGTAAAACTGTCGCTATAACCTTTTAAAATTAGAATGAAAATCCTTGAGCCCGCCATGTTGTATTGAGGTTAGCCGATAGAAATAACACCCTGGTTAGCCACAGATTACATATTTAAGAGAAGAATGTTTGTTTGAGTAGAATATTTTCAAAACGGAAAACACAAGTAGGTACCTACTGAACACCTTATATTTATATATATTTTGAAAAGATAAATGTTCGGAGTAAAAGAATATATTCAAATGAATGCTTCTTTACTATTGTATGAAGTGATCACGTTAGGGTTATCCATTATAGTCAAATGAAACAATCAAACTTTATTTTAACCACTTTTATTTTTAACGCCGACCAATTTCGGACCAACCGTTCCATCGTCAGGGCAATATACTAAACAGTATTTAATTTTGTAATATTGTTTAGTATATATTTTGCCCTGACGATGGAATGCTTGTTCTGAAACCGGTCTTCGTGAAAAATAAAAGTGGTTAAAACAAAGTTTTATTTTTTCATTTGAATATTTCTTTGTTTAGAGATAGTAATAGTCGTCACACTGCATTATTTTCGCTGTTAAATCAATTATGGCACCCAAACGACAAGCAAGAATTTAGAAGTTCATAGCTTTATTCCAAAAAAAACCCGATCAAGGCCGAGTACACATCAGCTAGTGTAAATTCGTAAATTCAACCATTCCAGCTGCATGGATTTGGTCTAAGCTTTATGTTTGATTTGATTATTTGTTTAATATATTACATTAATTTGTTTTATAGCTTTAAATATAAAATAATTTTTATAAATTCGTTAATTTTTATCATCCTACATGTTCTCTTTCACCCTCCTAAAATATGTTTTTTTTTATTTTCCCTTTTCTGGCTATTCTTTAATAATAACTGTTTCTACGTAAAGTTAAATACATAATTTTACAACTACTGCACGTTGCTTATCTCAACATTGATAATTGCAGAGAAAATCTTTTTTTAGTAATTAAAAGTTTAACTGAGATATATTTTGATATTAAACAACAGAATCTACAAAGTTACAACTATTGTGTTTGGATATAATTTTCTATAAATAGCGAGTATTGTAGTTAGTTACCTGTGGTTATCCAAATCACTAAAGGCAGTTAACTGATGGCCAGGTGACTCGCGCTCGTCTTTATATAAATGCGTCGAGCAGGAAAAGCGGCGGTACTTGTCACACGTCAAAACACTTGAGGAAATGCGGGGAGGTAGGGGCAACTAGCTAAGAGTAGTTTTCAAAACAGAGCTTAGAACTTGTCCAATTTGTTTTGATTTTATTTCTTTATGTGATACCAGACAAGAGTTCCTGCTGCTCCCAACTGTCTGGAGCCAGTGAGACTACGGCATCCCAATTGGGGAATGTTTGGAGGCTGATGATAACAGATGAAAAAAAAAGTATTAATAAGTAGATAATAGTAAATAAATAATAAAGATCAGATAATAATAATTAAATAAAATAAAGTAATAATAAAGTAAATAAATAATGATCAGTAAATAGTAAGTAATAAGCATGTAATAATACACATTAAATATTAAGTAAATATTGATAAGTAAATACTAATAAGTATATAAGAATAAAAACAGGTAAATACTAATAAGTAAATAAAATTATGTGAATAAAATTAAGCAGTACATAATTATAAAAATAAAAGTAGGTAAATCATTATATGTAAATAAAAGTAAAAATAGGTAAATAGTAATAGTAATAGTAATTAAATAGTAATAGTAATTAAATAGTAATAGTAATTAAATAGTAATAGTAATTAAATAGTAATAGTAATTAAATAGTAATAGTAATTAAATAGTAATAGTAATTAAATAGTAATAGTAATTAAATAGTAATAGTAATTAAATAGTAATAGTAATTAAATAGTAATAGTAATTAAATAGTAATAGTAATTAAATAGTAATATTAATTAAATAGTAATAGTAATTAAATAGTAATAGTAATTAAATAGTAATAGTAATTAAATAGTAATAGTAATTAAATAGTAATATGTAAATAAAAATATACAAATAGTAGTATATAAATAAAAAATTTAAAAGTGTATTTTCTGAGTTTCCTTGTAATACCATTTATGTGATCGTCCCACCGAAGATTTTCGTATATTTCTATGCCAATATATTTAATACTTTCTGCATGTGTAATAGGGGGGCAAGAACATTGTAAAAAATTGCTTTTACAATCATATTATTTTAGAATAACTTGTTATGAATAATCTGACTATATTTTAAAATCTCCTACTACCATCACATTAAGCGGAAGATGTTGCTTGTGTCATGATGGAGGACTTAGCTAGCCGAGGAATTGTACTCACGACGCCTGGGTGAGACCCAAACACGTTGCCAACTCACCCACCGACCACTCACCGGTCGACAGAATACTTTTTATGACTTTTTTTGAATTTGTAAAACACCCACTTTTCAGTGACTTAAGACTTGTTTAACGAAATAATTAAATTGCATTGCCACTTAGCAGGATTCTACAGAGATTTTTCAATCGACAATGTTTATCGAAGAAGATTTCTTAGATCCTAAGATGTTTTAATAAAAAAACGTTTACTTAACTCATGCTTAAGTCCTGTTGATTTCCTTAATAGTTTGTCAAGGCTATTCAACGTGTATTAAGGAAGAGAACTAAGTTTATACGCTCTAAATTGGGTCCAAACCTAGACGTGAACAATCAATAAAAATGCATCAAATTGTGGATATTTATTTTATTCAATTTTTTTATAACTTATTGAAGTTTGTAAACCTCATTGTAATATTTCTGAAATCTTTTTTTTTATTTTCTGTTGTTTTTTCGGATTCGTGTTTCATTTGGGATTTGTTAATATTATCTTCTTCAATGATTAAATATTACAATGAGGTTTACAAACTTCAATAAGTTATAAAAAAATTGAATATTTCTTTCCAGACTTGTAAAATAAGTCAATAGATGTCTCATATAAATAAAAATCGGGTAGGTATATCCGAGACTCTATTAAGATTACAATTGTTTTCGGGAAGAACTTTGCAATCATCATAAGGATAGCAGCCAATAATATGGGATTTTAAAAATGGAGGATAATATTAACAAGTCTTGAACTTGAAGTATAATATCGGTGTGTGATGGCGTGAATTGAACTGGTCTCATTAGCTAAGTTGGTTAAGCGGTTGCCCCGGATAGGCAGAGGTCCTGGGTTCGAGTCCCAGATGATACTGAAATCTTTTATTTTCTGTTGTTTTTTCGGATTTGTGTTTCATTTGGGATGTGTTAATATTATCTTCTTCAATGATTTATTTTATTATTTAAGTTTTTAATAATAACATAAAATAAATTAAATTAAATTGAGAGGAAGGGGAAAATAGGATCGGTACAGGAGATGCTCTCGATACATTTTATACTCCTGTGTCAATTTGTGGTCGCACGTAATATTTCGGTTCGATATTTTGAAAGGGTGTGAAGAATGTCGATATTATGAAATTTTGCGTTATATTGTGCACAAATTAGAGAATTAGAGAATGTATTACGATTGGTCCTGCATGCGGGCAAATGACAAAATATATATAACGCCATATTGTGAAACATCACCTCAAAGGCATCTCCGTGTCTAGGTATAAAAATAATTCATTTTGTATCTAGTTACAAGTAGAATCAGATGTACCCAAGATATGGTATTGGGGACATGCGAATGGACCAACGTAAAACAAGTACATACAGTGGAATATAAACTACACGATTAAAACGCCAGCGCAGAGACCGATGTTAACTTATGTTTTGTGGGTTAGTGATATTTGGTGAATAATGCTGTGGTGTATTGCTTATGAGAAGTTCATATTGAAAGATAAGAACGAGCGCGTTGCAAAAGACGATCCACACAAAATTAAGGTATGTCAGTTCCTTTACTAAGGAATGTGTGTAACCAAATATATATAATATACGTTTGGGTGAACGGATAATTCAAGACACGTATAAATCGGCACATTTTTTAAAAATGAAATAAAATCGTTAAAAGTACGGAATAAAACTACCCCGAAAACGTAATCTAACCTAACCTAAACCATTTCTTTAAAAAAAAAATTTATACCTAACCTTTAGGTTACTTTTAAGTAATAAAAATTATTGGTAAATATTTCAAGATGGGACTCAGTTGAAAACTCATAATTTTTTAAATGGAATTGGTATTCACATTAATAAATTAATAATCAAAATTACTTTGTATTCACCACTTTCTTAATATACATAGATTTCGACATGTTTCGAAAGCGGTGCTTTCTTTATCATAATATATACAGAATATATAGAATACTCAATAGGTTCTTAGTTTGTTTGTTTTTTTAAAACCCAAACTATTAACCTAACAACCTATGTTTTAAATACACATTTTATGCAGTTGGCACTTTTGACAAATGTTATTTCATACTGATATTAAAAAATGGCGTCAATTCTTCTTCAATATTTACCTATTTTTTACATTTTAAAAAAATAAAACATATGTTTATTATTTTGTATTTCTGCATAAGTAAACATTTTTTTTATTTCTATGAATGTAAAAGTGTTTTTCTTTAACAAAAATTATGAGTTTTTCTACTGAGTCTCAACTGGAAATATTCACCAAATTATAAAATAGGGTAGGTGAGATTAGGTTTTCAGGCTTTTAATGACTTTGTCTCACTTTCAAAAGTATCCATACGTGTGATATGCTATTATTTTGTTAACCCCAAGAAATTATGAAAAAAAATGAAATATCGATTTTTACATGCAAAATTACGATCTCAGTTTGTAACATTGTAATTAAAAGAAAATAGAACATTTATTTTTAGATCTTGGCAATCATTTTTTCTTTGTGATTAATTACTAATAACATATATTGACAGGAATCGTACCTAGGATATAATATAATTTGGAATAAATTATGGCATTTGAATAATCTAGAACAGAGCAATGAGACAAATTTTAAAATACAATACATTTTAATCAATACAGAAAATGCTCAAAGAATTAAATATAATAAGTGTTAAACAAAGAATTTTCTATGACGTTCTAATTTTTATTTGCAAAGTTTTTAACAAATTACTACCACCTTACTTTAGATACAACATATAATAAACCAAATTACAATAACGACTTCCACACACACCATGCACGATACAAGACAGAAAAAAGATATTTGAATAAAACAAAACAAATACCAAACACAAAATAGTTAACTGTTTGTAGGCATTAAATGTATAGCTTACTTCTTAGTGATATAAAAAACGTATCTAGATTAAGCATATTTAGATTAAGACGTAAAAATGATCAACGTAATGTTTAATTAGTTAATTGTAGCACGAGTATAAAATGTGTCGAGAGCACCTACTGTCCCGATCCTGTATTCCTCTTCCTCCCCCCCTTCCTTCGTGTTTTGTTTTTTCATTATCTCGTTAGCTTCATACATAAAACATCTTTATTTAACCACTGTTAGCACAAGAAACATTTTTTTTGCTTACCTTTTGTTAAACTTCCTTTGTATATATATTCGTATTAAAAGATGTTTGTTTCTTACAAATAAATAAATTAAAAAAAGCAATGTCTTAAATAAAAAAACCACATGAAGTGGAACTGCTTTAAGTTTATAAAAAATTAAATTAAAGTTATTCGATATGACAATATCGGTTGAGATGCTGTATAATTTTACCTATAGGTCTGACTGTCATTTGACCTTTTAAAAGCGTGTCAAAACACAATGAGATTCAAATTAAAACGTTAGTCAGTTAAGAGTGGACTGGAGGAGGTGATCAGGTCAACTCTAAGCGCTCGATTAAGTATCCTCTGTCCTCGAACATTTCCTATTGAGGTTGACATAATACACAGATTATAATGTAGAAAAAAAGAAGATCAGTGAACTCCGGCCATGAACCATTATTATAAGTATTCGTAAAATCTATTTACTTTTTGGCTTGCTATAATTATGATATATTTAAATTAATTTTAACTTTTGAATTATAAAAATTCTTAACCGTCCTCTTAATCAAGGTACAAAATTAGATAATTTTAGAAACACTTGAAAATATTAATACTGTTATATTGAATAACCAGATAAATTTGTCAAAAGACAAATGGTTTCTATAGCGTCGTTTTTTGTGAAAAATCACCTCAAGTACGTTGTACAATTATCACTTCCTATTCTCCATCTAATTATGTACAAACAGATACAGAAAAACATACTTTCCTGGCAGGTCGCTTCAGATGAACACAGTTTTATTAGAAAATTTAAACTTAGAGAAAACGTGATTTTTACAGTAAGTTGCTATTTTATCCTCCTTTTCTATTCTGTTACATTTATTAGAATATTTGTGGCACAGAAAGAGTCAGTATTTATTTGAAAAATTTATAAATTTAGGACTGGTGAATATTTATAAAATGATCTTAAAGAGCTTAATAAGTGTTTTATAAATATTAACTTTTTTTTTACACATTTATTTGAGGGCTTTAGACGCATTTGGGCACCAGTGCGTGAAAATAATTACTTATCCTAGTCTAAGCAATTTACGTGTGCATTTCTTCCATTTAAGGATATGATTGTCTGAAAAGATCAGTTTTAAATTTAGTTCTGAATTCTGTAAATATTCTACTTCTCTTCTAGATATCTCCCCAAAAACCTAAACCGTTTTAGTGCTTATTTTGCCAGTATGTATATAAATTGCTACAGATATTCTGTGTTTTTAAATAAAAAAAAGTATGGTATTCAATAAAAATGCAATAATTTGGACAAATATCAATCAACCCTAATGATTATTTTTTTGAAATTATAGTTCTAATTAAAAAAAACTACACATTTGCAACTACAAAGAATATTAAAAAATACAAAAATATAAGATTATTTCAATTCATAATTGTGTTTTTGAAAATGAATCGATTCACTAGGGTGTATTTATTTTAATAGAATAAACAATAAATACAAGACACGCGCCAACCGTAATATACCAGGCTCAAATTAAACACATGCTCTCCCGAGGACGACAAAAGCACACTGAAAATTTCAGCGCTATAGCGCTTCGTCGCAATTTGCCTAACTAAATGTTACAGCGCGACGGTGCTGGGCCGCACTCTCACGGTTAATTACCCCTTCCCCTTTGGTCGCCTCGCACTGAAACACCTAAATATGTATGTATATCTGTATGTTAGTTTTACTATTGTAAGTGTCACCAGCATCGTTCACCCATACTACTGCAAATCACATTTACGCACAGCTGCGCTTCGCCTTTTTTACTACCTACACACCAAACGCATAACTTTCATTTTATAGCCACTTTGACAGTCCATGCCGTTTAGTCGTAGCTCGGCGACAGTCAGCACGATTCCATGTGCCATATCTCCATTGCTTCTATTATCTATGACCTGTTTTAATATGCTCATACAAATTATTCACAACAAACTCGAAACCACTCATTGTCTAGGTAGTATTAATTCACATCACACGTTCCTAATAGACGCCGTTTAAGGAGTCAAAAAACATTTTAACTTGAATTATTTAATAACGATATTGCCTATTTCAATCCAATGACTCGAATGTGTAGATTGTTCCATGGTATAGAAAGTGACGCAATAGACATCTTTATAAACAGCCTCGCATATTTTAAGACGCCAATTAGCCATCTTCTATCGCGTCATGGAAAACAGTGGTATTGCTAGAAATATATATATATATATATATTTTTTTATATATGAATACCGCATAAGAGTCCCAAACTGTTCCCAACCGTCTGGAGCCAGTGAGACTATGGCATTCCCAATTAGGGAATGTTGTGAGGCTGAAAGTATTGGGGAGGGGAAGGAGAAGGGTAAGAGAAAGGTGGGGAAAAGGGGAAATACCTGGCTATTCAGATCTGGTCACCAAACACGGCTAAAAGCCATTTCAAGCAACGTTTCAATTCTGAATGGTGGTCTTTCACCAGGACGATACTGGATACTGGAGTATCTTCCACTCTGGAACGTGTGCAAATATACTATATATTATTTTTAAATGAATTAATTGTGAAACAACACAAATTAATTAAATAAAAATTACTTGCGCTCGCCGGGATTTGAACCCGCGACCTTCGGATTCGTAGTCGAGAGCCTTACTCCTCGACCATGAAGGCCGTCAAATATGTGTAACATGCTATATTTTTTCTTCTGTTTCTATATCTTACGTTACGTTTTATTTTTATTATACCTTATGTTGTTATTAGAAATGTTGAGACATATTTTATTCTATTTTGTTCTTCTCTATTTCTATGTTATATTAAGCTTTATGTTATATTTTCCTTATTTCTTTTATTATTTAGCATCTTTACCAAGTGATACCCTAAACCAAAAACTTTACATCCTGGGAAAATTATAAACTAGATTTATTAATACTTACGCACTTCCCAGTACTACTTATATATATATATATATGATTATCTTAATACTCTGTAAATGTTCTAAAACAATAAATAAATTCATGTTTGGTGGTCCCCTCTGCAGATTTGATATATTTTCTTTTCGTGGCGCCGTTCAGTGATAAAATCACGACGATGTTCGCTGGTGACTGCTTAAAGTCAAGGGCCAATAGATGTTGACAATGCATATTATAGTTAATTGTTTAATTGGCCTCTGAATCAATATTCCGCGCTTTATTTGATAATGTGATTAATGAACAAGGATGTCTTCTTATGCTCAATTTAATTGTCAAGTTAATAAAACAATTTCAAAACAGTATTCTACTCATGATGTGTAGCAGGGTTAAGGCAGTCCCCGTTCTATACAGACGCAATTGGAGTAGGCAGCGCATTGCTGGAGTGAGGTTTTTGTCAAACCATCTACCAACTGACTTAAGTGTTCGGCTCTCTAAGCGCCAGTTCACTCGCTCAGCATGCCCGAAATTAATTGAAAAAATGTCCTTTTTTCGGACCATTATAATGAATTATATTCAGTGTACGCGACGTGTATTAATGAGACGATTGAACAACAACATCGATTGAGACGTGGCCGATCAATTTCTATTCTATTACTACATGTTTCGTGAGCGATGCTCACATCTTCAGGTATCAATGTATACTGAAGTTAACAATTAAAATATAGAACAGTTAGATTTAAGTGGGGAGGGGTGGTAGGGGAAAGACAAGTAATTAGGAAATTACAATCAGGAAATTACAATAATTAGGAAATTACAAAGATTTAAGTGGGGAGGGGTGGTAGGTGAAAGACAAATAATTAGGAAATTACAATCGTTAAAGGAAGGTGACAAAGGTATAATTAGGAAATTGTCAAGTAGTTGGAATGGTCATTAGAGTAGGAAGGCCTGTTAAGTGGGAAAATATTTAATATAGGGTTACCAAAAAAGTTTTTTTGTTTTTTGATTACATCAATTTTTAAATTATCGCTTTTTCTAATTTCTAGTATTTCTAAATTATTAATTTGTGTTGTTTTGTATCCCGTATGAAGTATTTTTAATGATCATTTTCTATTAAATGATCCGCAAATTCCGATTCACTGTTATTTTTTAATGCTCTAATATGTTCTTTAACTCTAATGTCGAAACTTCTGGTGGTTCTACCTATATAAAATGCATTACAGTCATGACAGTTGAGTTTATAAACTCCCGATTTTTTAATACGAACATCACTATCTTTATTTAAAACATAATTCTTCAATTTGTTATTTGTGTAGAACGCTGGTTGAATACTAGTTGGAATATTTTTGTTTATTAATTTTGACCAATCATTATCTACAAATAAAATTCGACGCCATTGTTTATTTATATCCTTTAACCCTGGGTAAATATACTGCTTTATGTAACGTTGTTTAATTTTTTTATTTAATATTTTATCTATCAATTTAGTGGGATAATCATTATTTAAAGCTATCTGTTTGATAAGGTTTAATTCTAAATTAAAATTATGATCAGATAAAGGAATGGTAATTAATCTATTAACCATAGAGTGGAAAGAAGCAAGTTTTTGAGAGAACGGATGATTTGATGAACTATGAATAACTATATCAGTGTATGTTTCTTTACGAAAAATATTGAAATCTATTTTATTATGCTTTAAAGTTAAATTTAAATCTAAGAAATTCAAACTCTTATTTATACCTATTTCTAGTGTAAATTTGATATTGTTGTGTAATTTATTCAAAAAGTTTAAAAATATGTTTAATTGTCTTTCCGTCCCTAGCCAAATACAAAATATGTCATCGACTATCTTTTCCAACAATATATATTTTTTAATAAGAGCGCACCGCTATTGAAAATTTGTTCTAAATTATTAAGAAAAATGTCTGCTATTAAAGGACTCGTACTACTCCCCATAGCCAAGCCATCTTTCTGTTTAAAAATGGTGTTATTAAACTGAAAATAGTTCTGTTTAAAAATAACATCGAATAATAAATTCAAATCATAAATTAAGTCTTTAGATAAATTTGAAGCATTTAATAGGTTAGTAATGATTGTTTTACTTTCTTTAATTGGGATACTGGGGAATAAATTGACTATATCGAAAGACACCAACATAGCATGATTAGGGATTTCCAGTACTTGTAGATAATTGACTAATTCTAAAGAATTTTTAACTGTATATGTTGGTTTAAAAACATTTGCATCAATAATTACTTTGTTAATAGTTCCTGCTAGTTTGTAAGTCGGGGCATTTTTGCGGATTACGTGGCGAGATCACTCGATAACACTGAGCAAGTCGACAGATCATACCATGACTTTGCGAAGACTTTTGATAACGTCGATAACGTTGATCACTTCGTTCTCCTACGTAGGCTTGAAGAAATTGGTTTTACAGAAAATTTATTGAAATTTTTTTAGCCCGTAGAGCTTTTACACGGGACAAATAGGGACAAATGGGACTAGGTACATTAGTTGGTTAACATTACAAAAATAATTGTAGAGACTTCATTTTACAGAAACACATATCAGATACACACGGAACTAATTATTTTTGCTTTGATGCAGGACGGAGAGGTTTGGAATATGTAGAAAAGGTCTGTATAGATATTGGCAGTTGATGAAGAGGTGCTAGTGGTGAGTTATATGAATAGTTGGTACTGTGGTTGTCACAGTGGAAAAGAGTGAGTCAAGTAGATCTGATAGTAATAGGGACACAGATATTTATTGAGGGCAGTCTATGAAGTTATTTAGTCATTTAAAAAGGATTAGAATATCATTAATCCTTCTCCGGGTAGAAGTAGCGGTAGTTTTATGTTTTTTTAGCAGATATCATTTACAGGTTGTCTCAACTTACATTGAACATATCTAAGAAACCTCCCTTGTACTTTTCACAAACAGTGTTAGTTACAAGTGCAAATAGGAGACCATACAGGATATGCATACTATAGCTGAGATCTCACAAGGGTAAGCAGTAAAGTAGTTTTATTGACTCAATATTATTAAAAAATCATTTGTATTACAAAACCTAGAATTTGCATGACCTTATTGGAAATTGTTTCGCAGTGACGCTCAAAGGTAAGTCTCCTAGTAACTCTCTAATCTCTCCTTTAGCAACTATTTGAACGGAAGGGGACAATTCGGATCCTACAGTTTATAGAGCACCAGTGCATATCTTTCAAACTCTGGTGTTCTACAGGGATCCAATTTAGGACCCTATAATTTTTTTATGAACAACATTAATTAATCATTAAGGGGAGTGGGACGTCGGAGAGTTATTATTTATTAATTCAAAATAATGATAGTATTATTACGCAATACGATAAACATAATGTTTTTAAATGGAAAAATATTTTTAAAATATTTTATAAATTTACATAGGCTTAGCATTAAAATCCAATCAGAAATATTACTTTTTTCCGACCGTTCCACTGTATGTTTTACAAAATATTTTAAATACAAATATGATTTTTAAAGTGGAGAAAAGTATCTTTAATAATTTGTCGTTGCGTTTTTGTAAATAAACGTAACCAAACATTTGTAATCCGCGTAAAAAAAAACAATGTTTAACAAATTATTAAACATACTTAAATATATTAATACCTAAGATCCTGGCTGAAATAGGATTCTATATAAAGGGTACTATAAATACCACTTTAAAAGTCCCCATAATAACTCTAACAAAAGAAATTTTCAAATTTGCAGTCCCTAACATCCAAAATATCTATGCTAAGAATATTGTAATCAAGCATTTTAAAAATTCAGAAAAACCGAAGAAACATAATTTTCACCACACAAGAGCGAACCAAAATGACATTATGAATGTTAACTAACTAACCATCACGCCGTTTCACCGCAGGAGTAGGCAGAGAGGACGGACCGCCAAACAACTCGAACTTGGCAAACACTTCTTGCTTCATTCACATTCATACAACGCCTCATACATTCTCTTCTGTTATTCCGACTTCTGACATGGCCCGACTCGAGTATTTGATTCACTTGATCGTGCCATGTCTTCCTCGGGCGTCCCCGGCTTCTTCTTCCATTCACATTCGCGTCATATATTCTCCTTACACTCCTTTCTTCGTTCATTCGCTCTACATTATGAATGTTCCTAAATTTAAAACTGCTTTTGGACGAAGGAATTATAAATATCTCTCCACTAAGCTATATAAATCACTTCCATCGGTTATTAAAAAAAAAAAACAGAAAAGCTAATGATTTCAAAAATCAAATCAATACCCGGCTCAAAGATATCACAGAATAGGAGTTATCCAGCATCTTGAAAAGAGCTTAAAAACAATCAGTCTTTAAATAAACCCTAGTCCGCCCCAACACAAGAACCCCTAGTAAGGGAGGACTAGGAAAAACATTGCAAAAGGTCTTATTAGCTTTGTAAAATTTTAATAACTAAATGAAAAAAATATGTATATGTTTAGCGTTAGCCTGTTTCCAAGAATTTTTTATTGTTGAACTTCCTAAATTGTCTATGAAGATGCCTGCCCACTTTCATAGACAATAAACTGACATCAATCAAAGTAAAAACTTTCAATGTAAAATTATCATAGATTAGTTAATATTGTATTTATTATTAAGACACATCACTTGTTTTAAAAACTAATGCATAAATCAACATTTTATACTTTACAAACATGTGCATTAAAAATATGTTGAAAATAAAAAGTCAGCTTGACTTTTGCTAATGCCGCAAAGCACATTATTCGTTTTGTACATTTGACGTTTCTCTTCGATAAAAAAACAAGACAAAACGTAGCTTATAATAAATAAAATAAGTTAGGATCTCTTCAGTTTGATTTAAAACATACAAAAAACATGTTTTGACATTCGAAAACGGAAATAAAGCTTTGTCATTCAATATTTGATTCGCGTAAAATAGATCGCAAACTAATAATGACATTTGACATTTCAGTGCCATCTGTTCACCCTGTTGACACTTTTTATAGTTCTAGTCCTTTGTTGAGGGGAACTTAATTCACAAAAATCGATTTCCTAAATTGAGAACTTCGTTGGGAAAAGCGTATTTGTTCATTTGAACAGCGTTGAGGCAAAATTTGGGGTTGGGAAGAACGGCCGTTGATAGGATAATCAACTGCCTCGCAGGAAACGTGGATTTTTTTTCACAGACGTACAATAAGTGTAAGCGCGAAATATCCATTAATTCCAAGTAAATTATGTACCTAGATCATATCGTAATATTTTTTCTATTTTTTTTATCGCCATTGTTATCTATATCGATATGTTAAATATATGCTTTGTATTTTTTTATCGCTTTTGTATTAGTTACATATCCGTCATATAAAAAAAATATTTTAATTGTGCTAATGATCAGCGTATTTTGCATTATCGCCACAAGGTTTATCCATGTCCAGTGTTCATTGACACAACTTAACATATTAATTAAAAATTACAATAAATCCCTAGAAACGGTCCGTAACTGGAAGGTTTCCACAAGATCTATCTAAATCATACTTGACAAGTTACTTGGAAGCAGTACAACTACGTGGTCGATTAAGTACTACTGAGAAAACATTACAAAGAATCTGTATCTACGAGATTATTAAAACGTGTTGTGGAATAAACCTGTTTGATTTAGCAGTCAATGTGATTTCTTTGTCGGCGCATTCGGGAGGTAATGATTTGGCGAAACATCTATTACTTTCTGATGTGGCGTGAAAACAGTTTTTGGTCAGGGTAAGGCAGTAGGAAAAACAGCGAATTAATTGATATAACAAAAAACTGTGCTAAGTATTCGTTAGGAATGGCTAAGCTGCGGACTTCAGCCGATGTTCATTTATGTATATTCCAAGCGAGTTACGGAATATATCAAATTGCCGAATTTTTTCGATAGTAAAATTGCACAAAAGAAAGACAACATAAAATAAAAATTATTTCGTTAGTAAAGTTGTAACGATTAATAGAGGTGCCAACAGATGGCACTTATTGGTACAATTGTGATTTGTACCGAAAGGCACGGCATTTTTCGGCACTAACGCAAACTAGTCCTTCCCTTGAACGCGCATTGTGCACACATGAACATTTTTGTATGGAATTAATTCAATATTTGAATATGACATGTGCGTCATTTTGCATGCTTAGTTCCTTCTTATGACATGTTATATATAGTAGGGCGGTCGGTGGAGCAAGCGCGGCGGTGCGATTTGTAGCTGGAACTTCGCCCGTATTTTTGAAAGAATAGATTGATTTCTTGCAATCATTTTGTAAATGTTAAAATTATTTATATTTTTATGTGAAAAGGTAGGGTAAGCAGTGCTTGTGTGCCTAAATATATGTAATGCACGCCTCTGACCTTCTGACATGGGATCAGAAACAAGAATATTCTCGTAAAACCTACTTTTACTGAACGTCCTTGCTATTAAATCTACAGTAGGCACTTTACATGCTATTGGCGTAAGGTCAATGACAAACACAAAAACAATTCGTTTTCAATGCGCTTTCCAATAACTATCGAAGGTTTTCTTCTACTTTATGAGGAAATTATGTCAAACGAAGGCAAAAAAAATATTCCGCACCGACCAAATCAGTTAGCTACGGTTTGATTCAGTTTGAACGGATGATAGACACAAAGTTTTGCATAAAAAAGTTGAATAATAATGAACTTGACACGCGAATAACTCAAGTCCATTTTGAAAAATCATCAGCAATGACGTTTAAACTTAAATACCAGTATATTTCGTTTTTATTATAAAGTATATTTCGTTTTCACAGATAAAATAATTTACAAAGTTTCACTTTTCCAAAGCCCGCCAAAATGCTCCAAATCTATGGCCGATCGGTTTTGAGGTTAGAATGGTTTTGACAAGAATGAGCTTTAATTATGTGCCTTTTGAGAAACTTTAACTCAAAGAATAATAATAGTATTGAGCATTAAAATTATCATAATATCCTTATTGGTTTGATCTTGACTTAATTTTTGTTGTTGTTGTTGTATTGAACAACGATTATAGAGCTTTAAGTCAGACAAAATAAGTTTAGATTTCGCCAAAACTAAAAAAAAAATACAAATAAATCGAAAAAAAATGTCCACACTAATCCGACAACAAAATACACACGTGACGTCAAATGTTCCAAATGCAAATGGTACCAACATAATAAAGTGTTTCGATGAAATGATTTTTTATTCACTTTTAGATTTATAAGTTTTAAAAATAATTGTATATAAAAACGCTGTATATTTAGAATCGGCGTTTGCTGATCTAAGTGGATATATTGTTTTAATTTTTTTTTAATTAATGTAAATCAAATTTAATAATGTTATCATTAGGGTCTGCAAGTATTTTTAGTTTTTATAATTGCGACAGCTGTTTCGGCGTTTAAGGCCATTTTCAAACTCTATATATATATTGTTTTAAAGCCGTAATATTTTTGACTGGAGTTTCTTATTGCCATGACGATATTATTTGAAGAAAAAGTTTTTGCCACTTAGGTCTCAAAAATCTAAATTATAATCATTACCGATTATAATCTAGAAGAGACCTTGAAGTAATTAATCTTCGCCTTATCATTTGTACGTGTTCAAATGTCGAAAATCTTTAAAAATCAAACATTTCACGGTTGCTTGACAACATTATTGCGTTGTCGTGTATTTTGTACGGCGGTTAAGCGAGTCATTCAAATACTTGATGGTTTGATCCTTTGATGAAAATTCTCTCCACGGTAAATTAAAAATGAAGAGTCATTGCCGTCGTCAAGAAAACTGAACAAATATTGTAAACGGCTAAAGGAATGTTGTACACCGCGAAAGATTCTGCGTAAAAACAATTTGTCATTCAATCATTGGATGTGTTACGTACCGATCGGTTTTTAACACCGATTTCTAAATACAGCTTGTTCTTCACTGGATTTACCTTTGTCTCTTCACGTGTATATTATATTTGATCCCCTTCTTGTCGGCTCGGGTTGTAGATTTAGTATAAAGTTAGATACTTTGTTTAGGTATTTTATTAGATGTAAGATATAAAAAAGAAAGAATTATGAACTAGGCACGTAGTTTACTCTAGCAAAGATTTAGGAATAAATGAGCTGAGATACCAACCGTACCCTAGCAATAATGGAAGAGGAATGAACCCGGGATTGAGGAAATCTAGGGTTTGTAAAGGAACTTTACATAGAATTAGAGAGTTACGGGCATAGATACAGATATGACAATAAACATATTTCAAGGAATTACCAGATAACATTATTACAAATGACTTTGGTTTTTGCCTTGGGGATAATTTATTAGGGTATTTATAAATTCTGAGATGGGATACGTATTTTAATAGCTGCTATAACAAAAGCATGCTGGGTAACATTGTCTGGTCAAAAGATTAAGGTAAACAATAGATAGGCATTTTAAAAGTAGGTAGACAGTTAGGGTCAGGTGGGTAGGTATATAACAAATAATAAGGATATGAGTCTCAAATAGAAGAATCTGAAATTTTCATGTTAATTTGAAGAAAATATTAACATACTTGCGTGCCTTTCAATAACTTCAATGTCACAACGGTTTATTGTGCATTTGAAGCAATTAATGAGTTTACTCACCTCGAGATTCTTATCACCTTGCAAAACGCGATGACGAAAGCAAAATAAATTAACAGACGAATCAATGTGGTCAACTATGTAGTACGGACTGCAGACATTTAAAATCGATACTCTTGTTGAGACAAACCAAAGTCAACCTCTATAACTCTCTGATCTAACAATCGTTACACCAGAGCTAAGCTACAGCGTAGGGCTGGGACTTCACGAAGAACTGCAAAAGGCTAGTGGATATTTTTAATAGGTACCCACAGAGCAAATAATACAAAGAGACTCCCTAACACGCAAAGGGAAGAAACCAAGATAAGAGGGGGCGAGGGGCGAGATAGGCGTGCCGCCAAATTGCGTAAAATAGCAAAAAGTAAAAAAGTTCTGTTTGTTTTCGAAAAGAGAATATTTTGTTGGAGGATTTAATTTGACTATTTTGTAAATATTTTATAATTTGCTTGCCGCAGTCAAAATCGAACTAGGCTGGCACCAAAATGGATGTCACGCGACCTTTGGCTCCAGTCGTCGAAATGGTACGTTAAGGCATGTCTATTAATTCTGACTTAACAATGGCAGGTTCCCGAGCGGGACATTATTTATAGAAATGATGAAAGATAGAATGATAGAAGCCTGCAGGACGAAGGAGTGTTGGGAGACCTTAACATCGATGGCTGGAAACCGTATTCTTGGATATAAAGAACAGGAGGAAGACTGTGGGAGTGGAAGAATTTACTGGAGATGGTCAGTATTATCACAAATATTCTGTGCAGGAGGCTAAAAAAGGAATATCGAATGAAAAACCATTTTAATATTTTTATTTTACTTTATTTATGTTCAATACTTTTTTTTTCTTCATTTAGTTAATAAAAATTTACAAAGCCAATAAGACAATTTGTAATTTTTTTCCTAGTCCTCCTCCACAGGGGTTCCTATGTTGAGGCGTGCTAGGTTTTATTTAAAAACTGATTGTTTAGGATCCTACGAAGTTCTTTTCAAGATTCTGGATGACTCCTCTTCTTTGATTTCTTTGAGCCAGGTTTTAATTTGATTTTTGAAATCATTTGCATATAGAAATACTTTTTTTTCAAACTTTTGTAATGTTTGATTAAAACATTCTTAGCATAGACATTCTGGATGATAGGTACAGCAAAAAAATTGAATTTTCTTTTGTTGGCGTTCTTATGGGAAATTTTAAGATTGCTTTCGGGTTTTAGACAATTGTTTCATATGGTTAGTGGTTGCCGATCCCCATTCTAGAATATCATCCCATTCGAGGCGGGAGTGCCATAGTGCACAGTAAACTTTTTTAACATCATTTTGACATAAAATATTTCTGATGTTTTAAAAAAAATATGTGTATTTTGGAAGTTTCCTTGTAATACTATTTATGTGAGTGTCTCACCGAAAATTTTATTTTTATATTTTTGACACTACGAAAACATTTACTTGAATACCTAAGTGCTTATTTATTTTATACGCCATGGTTTTTAAATAACTTACTGGAATACCGGAAAGTATGGGTCGGCAACCATTTTATTTAGAAAAACAAGACGAATTTCATCTTTAAAAAAAATTAAAGATTCTCATTCGCGACCTTTATTCCAGAACCTTCCTTTAAAGTTTCGGAGGGAGATTATTTATTCTTTAATAAATGTTTTAAACTTTAGAATGAATAAAAATGGGAAACCATAATGTGAAGGGATTTAAAAAAAAACGACCTTAAATTTTGAAAATTGATTTGATAAAAATAAATACCTATTGAAGGCTACAAAATTCCAGACATAAAGAAGCTTCTACGCAGTTCATAACTTTGTTACAAGGATATTGCTTTTAATAAGGAACTCCGGTCCATTTTTTTTATATTTTTTTTTTAATCTATAATGACATTCAAACTTAAATACCAGTTATTTCGTTTTTTTTTCTAAAGTGAGTTTTCATAGTTTTTTCGAAGTTTCAATTTTTTAAAGTCAGCCAAAACGCTCCAAAGCTATGGCCGGTCGGTTTTAAGGTTAGAATGTCAAATTTCAAAACAAGGTTGAACTTTACCGTATATAATTTTATTATATATTTATAGTAAACCATAACTAAACCCAAGTAATAAGATTATGTACCTTTTTAGAAACTTTAACTCGAAGAATAATAAAAGTATTGAGCATTAACATTATCAAAATATCCACATTGGCAATTGGTTTGCATGTCATGAATACTCTAATTTCTGTTGTTAATAATAGTTTTTTTTTATATTAAACAACAATTATAGAGCTTAAAGTCACACAAATCAAATTAATTTCACCAAAGCTAAAAAAATACATATTTAAAATACAAAACAAATACGACAAATCTCCATACTAATCCAAAAACAGAATACACACCTGACGTCATATGTTCTAAATACAATGGTTCCAATATAACAGGGTGTTTTGTTGAGATGATTATTTATTCACTTTTAAAGAACGATTTATAAATTCTACTTATAATTATATGTAATGAAAGTTATATATTCAGAATCGGCGTTTGCTTATCAAAATGAATATATATTATTAAAGTCGTACTATTTTCCACTGAGTTCCTTATTGTGTATACTTATAAAATAACACACATAATTACGCCTCATAGAACAAATACCGAGAATAATAATGTAGCCATTCCACAGAAAAATTGCACGATAATAGTTATCAACACTTTTAACATTTTAAATTAAATAACTCTTATAACAAAGTCTCTCTAAAACAGTGATCCGCAACCTTTTTACCCCGCGGACCAATTTATCAATTTTTAGGGGAAGTATGTTTACGAGAGATGGAAAGACTGATAGGGATATTGAAAGAAGGGTGAATGCAGGAAACTCCATTAACGGAGGACTGAACGCGGTTGGCGCAAACAAAAAGTTGTCCAAAGAAGCGAAGCTAGCAGTCCACAATGGAGTGCTGATACCAACTCTGATGTATGGCAGTGAGGCATGGAACTGGCAGAGGAAGGATGAAAGTAGACTGAATGCTGTAGAAATGAGATCTCTGAGACGAATGTGTGGTAAAACCATGTATGATCGTGTGAAAAATGTTGAGATTCGTAAAGAATGCAAGGCTGATGTAAGCGTAGTGAGCAAGATTAAGAAAGGGACGCTTAGATGGTTTGGGCATGTAGAGCGAATGAATGAAGAAAAGAGTGTAAGGAGAATATATGACGCGAATGTGAATGGAAGAAGAAGCCGGGGACGTCCAAGGAAGACGTGGCACGATCAAGTGAATCAAATACTTGAGTCGGGCCATGTCAGAAGTCGGAATAACAGAAGAGAATGTATGAGACGTTGTATGAAAGTGAATGAAGCAAGAAGTGTATGCCAAGATCGAGTTGTTTGGCGGTCCGTCCTCTCTGCCTACCCCTGCGGGGAAACGGCGTGATGGTTAGTTAGTTAGTTAGTTTGTTCCCAGGCCGCAGCGGGTAGGGTGCATACAACTTGACATGGTTAACTTTGTTAAGTCGGTGGTGTCGCGAATCTATTAAAATAGTAAATTTTGAATACATTTTTCTGAGAAGGCACAAAGAGAGCGCCTAATAAAAATAAAAGCTGTCAGTTTTTATCATTCTGATATATTATACAACATTCAAATAAAATGCTTATAATTTAAGGCAGCTGATTTAAAACAGACACACGAAAGTTTACAGCGACAGCTTTCGTATTTTGTAAATCCGTAAGGAAAACTTTAAAAAATTGATCATAGCAAATCTCCGGAACTCCGAACGATTGTTACTATAAGAAATATCAAAATTTCTTCTATCAAAGGAAGCAATCACTTTGTGGCTTGACATTATAATTTGAATAAAAAATGTTTTTGTTTTAAACCACTTTATTTTTATACATATTTATGCATTCGACCGGTTTCGGTTGGACTCAACCTTCTTCAGGAATGTACACATATAAACTAAAATTAAAATACAGAGATATCATAATGGAGACAGAGAAAGTGAGGAAAAGAGACAGCACGATAGGGTAGAACAGGACAGAGCATCACAGTGGGGGGGGGGGTAGTGCGGTAGATAGAGAGGTAGGGGGAGGGGAGGGGAAGAAAGGGAACATCCTTAAAATCGGACTTTGGGTTAAATCTAATTGTTTATTTAAAATTTGGCATATATTATTTTTATTTGATTTTGATATTTCTAATGCTTCTAAGTTATTAAGGCGCAAGCCTATACTATTTTTATGTATTAATTGTACTCCTGTACTTTTATCAAAATTATGGTTAGTATTAATTAAATGTTCGGCGAATTCTGAAAAAACCTATACTTGTTAAGCATCTAATATGTTCTTTGACTCTAATGTTTACGTTTCTCGCGGTTTTACCTATATAAATTGCCTGGCAATCGTTACAATTAAGTTTATAGATGCCAGAATGGCTTAATGTATCTTCTTTGTCTTTACAATTAATTAAAAGTTTGCTTAAATTATTATTGGTATAAAAAGCTGGTTTTATTTCTGATGGGAGTTTTGATGTGCACAAGGAAGAAAATTCACTAATATACAAAATTCTGCGCCATTTGGGAGTTATGGAGTTAAAAATATGTATAAAAATAAAGTGGCTTAAAACAAAAACATTTTTTATTTAAATTAAAATTTCTTCTGTTACTTACATGTTTTCAGAAAGAACAAATGGAATCTTACTCTTAAAAAACGAAATCCATTGATAATGTCAATCACAGCAGTCAATAAAAAAGCGCCAAATTTATTTCTAGGTTTAAGGTCAAACTAATAAAACATGTTAATTTAAAATGTTCGGAAAGTCAGATCCGAAACTAAACTTGAGCAAGAAATTTTTGGATTTTTATAACACGAATACCTTTAAAATGCATCAAACATAGAACCCAAAAACGTTTTCTATGTTGGAGGTCAAACCACAAAATAAGGAACTCCAGTCCCTTTTTTTTATCAATAATAAAAAAAATTCTTAAATATCATTATATTTAATTATTTTTTTCTAAAGTTAATTTTCATGGTTGAAATAATTTTCGACGTTTCAATTTTTCAAACGCCGCCAAAACGCTCCAAATCTATGGCCAGTCGGTTTTGATCAGTTTTAAGGTTAGAATGTCAAAACAAGGATGAGCTTTACCGTACATAACTGCATATACTATTCATGGTAAACCATAACTGAATATAAGAAACAAAATTATATACCTTTTTAAAAGCTTTAACTCAAAGAATAATAATAGTATTGATACCACTAACATTATCATAATATCCGTATTGATAACTGGTTTGATCATGAATACTTTAATTTCTTTCATCAATAATAGTTGTTTTTATTGAACAACAATTACATAGATTAAAGTCACCCAAATTTTGTTAAGATTTTGTCAAAACTAAAGAAATACATATTTAAAATACAAAACAAAATTGAAAAATTAAAGTTTTCATACTAATCCAAAAACAGGATGCTCACGTGACGTCAGATATTCCAAATGCAATGGTACCAACATAACACGGTGTTTTGATGAGCTGATTTTTTATTTACTTTGAAATAACGATTTATAAATTCTACGTATAATTTTACATATAATAAAAGTTATATATTCATATCGGCGTTCGCTGATTTATATTAATATACTCGTATATTTTTAGTCATTATATTTTCACTGGAGTTCCTCACTCTATCGTTAAAAAAAAATTCTACATATTAGGTAAAAAAAATCTCGTTACTTTAAGCAGCTGATTCAAAACTTTGAAGACTGATTAAAGTTTGCCTTTGAAGCCTTTTGAAAAACAGATCAGAAACCGTTGAATATTTTTTAACGAAAACTTTTTAATATACTAGCTTTTGCCTATTGCGGGTTTGTAATTGGTTGTGAATAAATAGGGATGTGTGTTTGAATGTGAAAGAAGCAAGGAGTGTGTGTGTGTGTGTGTGTGTCAGTAATAATTAAAAAAAAATATTAGGAAGAAAAAAATCTCCTCAAACTCCTACCCCTACCCCTACCTCCTACTCCTACCCCTACTCCTACTCCTACACCCACACCCACTCCTACTCCTAGTCCTATATCCACACCTTCTCTTACTCCTACACCTACTCCTACTCCTACTCCTTTTTCTGCTCCTACTTCTACTCCTACTCCTACAACTACCCCTGTAGGTCGATACGCGTAATTTGATACCCATATCGGCTATCCCTACCCCTACCCATACATAACATACCACTACCCCTAGTAAGTGTTTAAAGAAAATAAGAAAAACATCCATCTGTATTAGCCTTATCTGACAAAATGGGGCCGAAGAAATGTTTCTATTATCTGTTATGTTTTATTTTTCTCGGGGTAGTCACAGCCTTTCAGCCTTTATGGACAGCACGCCACTGATTGCGGATATGGGATACAAAACGCGCATCTAAAAAACGCTATTTAGGTTTAAAAGTCAACAAGTCACATGCGGTTCTCATGCTGCAGGTTGCCGACCCATGACATGTGGGTAGTTAGTAATCTACCAGTAATTTTATTTATTTACATGACAATTATCATTATTATGTTCACTTTCGATCGTCACAGCATTCTTGGAAGCGGGTAACATGTTTGTCAAACATTATGTAGATTTAAATTATAATTTCCTAGGTAGAAGACGTACCTATGTTAATTTATTGATTGGAAGGATCAACAACTTACTGTTTTCGTCAATATTTATTTTTCGCTAATTTTGAGGAAAAATCCCGGAAATGACAGCACGGAGAACACGTGGGATGTTGTTTGTTTATATCAAATAAATTAAAACTGGTCTGGGTTCAGGATATTTAATTATTAATATAAACATGTGTCTAGTATTGTGATCGTAAGTTCATAATTTATTTTTAGTATAAAAAGCTAGTTGGATAGTATTTGGCACGTTTTTAATTGTTAAATTTGAGGTATTATTATTTTAAAAAATTCCTCTCTTTACTAACATCAGTTATTTGTGGATACACATAAGATTTAATATTTTTTTTCTTAAATACTTTATTAATTAATTTAGTAGTATAACCGTTATTTATTGCAATCTGTTTAATTATATTTAATTCTTTGTTAAAATTGTTTTTTGATAGAGGTACATTAAATAATCTACTAAGCATGGAATGAAAAAAATTAAGGAACACCTAAGGTATTTAAATAATTACAACTCTTCTGAATTTGCAAATCGTATTTTAGAAACCAATCTCTATCTATATATATATATATATAAAAATCAATGTAAGTTTGTTTGTTTGTGCTCGATTTTCTTGAAATTACTTGACCGGTTTCGCTGAAAATAGCAGTTTGTTTTTATTGGTGCCGGGAAGGTTTAGAACTTAAGTAGTTTGAATGAAATAAACATGTAAAACTATTGCTATAACGTTTTAAAATTAGTATGAAAAACATTGAACCCGCCATTTAGGTTAGCCCATAGATATACCATTCTGGTTGGCCACAGATTGCATATTCAAAAAAGGTTTTTTTGGGTAGAATATTTTCAAAATGGAAAACACAAGTAGGTACCTACTTAAGAACTTTATGATTTGGATATATTTTTAAAAAATAAATGTTTGAATGAAATAAAATATTCAAATATATAGACCAGCATTTTAAATGGAAAACACATATTTGTGAACTTGTTAAACAAATTAGAAAATGTATATATATATTTATAAGACTAAGAAATATTCTTAGACTAGAAAACCTAAAAAGAGTGTACTATGCAATTGTTCAGTCTATTTTACAATATGGAATTATTGGCTGGGGGGGAACATGTGATAATATTTTAAGTCCACTTAAAATAATTCAAAGATTGATAATAAAGGTAATTTTAAAAAAACCATCATCATTTTCCACTGAAAAGCTTTTTACAATATTCAATGTACCTACAGTAGATAAAATTTATAAAAATATGCAATTATTCAAATCTTTAAAGAAAAAACGTTAAATAAATTACAATTCAATATATCCGCAAGGTATCAACAAAACATTAAAATCCCGCTATTCAATACTAAGCATACGCAAAACACATACCTATATCTAGGAATAACTTTTTTTAACAATCTGCCAACTGATCTTAAAATTATAGAAAATATCCATGAATTTCAACATAGATTAAAAAATTACCTCAAACTACTGTAACAATTTAAAAAAAAAAAAATTATTATTATTAGATTTTTTTTGTCTTTTATTATTATCTTCTCTTCTTTTCTTCTACTTTCTTTTCATTTTCTTTAATACTATTACTAGTGATAAATTACAAAATTTACACGACAAATTCATATTTTCCTGCTATTGTACAACAATACTTTAAGTTATGATTTGATTAATTAAGCGATAATCACTCACCAAACACAAGAACCTTGTTTCTTTATGGTGAGGAATAGCTATAATATATTTTTTGTTACACTATATGAATCATGTCTTATTTTTATATACTCTCTGTAAAAAAAATTATTATATTAAATAAAATAAAAAAAAATAAAAAAAAATGAATGTTTCTTTATTTGGAGATAGTTACTTTCGCTGTCAAATCAATTATGGCACCCTAATGACGAGCAAGAATTCACAACTTCATAACTTTATTCCAAAAAAAAAAAAATCCCGAGCTAGGCCGGGTTTTTTTAATCAGCTAGTTTGATATAAATAAAGGTTTAAAAATTTTACCTACAAATACAACCGGTTTAAAATTAGATACATTTGAAATTTTAGAAATAAGAAAAAGGGTTAATTGTAAATTAAATTTAATAAATTATCTTTTTTTTTTTAAATAGCTATTTCCTGAATTTATTTTCATATTAATATTATTAATAATAATAGTAACTTTTTTTTAATTTCTAGTACAAATTAGTTATTCATGTTTTATAATTATTATTTATTACCATTTTTGATTAATTACTTACTTACTTTAATCAAATTTTGTTTACATTTATAATTTGTCTATTCTTACATTATTGTGTTCTAATTTTTATCATTTTGTCTACACTTGAAATTATTTTTTTACTATTCATATATTCCTGATGATGACAGCATTGGTGTCGAAACATATGTTTATGTATATTTATAAAGTGGTGTAAACAAAGCATATTTTTTTAAATTAACTAACTAACCATCACGCCGTTAAACCGCAGGGGTAGGCAGAGAGGATGGACCGCCAAACAACTCGATCTTGGCATACACTTCTTGCTTCATTCACATTCATACATCGTCTCATACATTCTCTTCTATTATTTCGACTTCTGACATGGGCCGACTCAAGTATTTGACTCACTTGATGATGCCAAAAATTTAATTAATTAATTCATTGAAATTTAATTAGTTAATAAAATGAATATATTCAACATCTTGACATGCTCGATCTAATTCTCAATTTGAGAGGGAATTAATCCTTGATTCATTAGGCCTGCATTCGTATTTCTAACGCACGGCACTATAATTACGGCGTGGATACTATGGGTGGCGCCGCAAAGTCGCCGGCGGTATTGTCGTTTTATGCAGCAATCTGTCTTACATACGGTATCTCGCCCCGTAATCCATAGAAACTCGTAGACTGTCATTCTTCCGCAGCCCGCACATTCCCCAGCACGCAAACTGCCGCAAGTTTCAATCAGTAATTCCGAGCTCATCCATATTCACCATCGCAGTCTGTATTCCCTAATTCAAAGAATTAAGAAATGTCTTCTGAATTCAGTTGTAACGATATCGAGTCTATCCGTACTAGGTCCGCAGGGGGCAATTTAGTCAAGTCACTGCGAGACACCAGTCAGAAGTTGCCAATTCAATCTTTGTATTAAGTTGAGGTAGTTCAGAACAAATTTATGTATTTATATTATAATCATGGCAAGTCAAAAGTAAATGATTTTTATGTAATTAATACTTACAATAAAAACTTGACCCAATTTATAATTCATACACAAAACCATGTACGATGTGACCTTAGAACGGGGTAAGGTCACTTTTTTTGACTTTTGCAAAAAATTATTAAAAAATATATATAATAGTAATCCTCAACGCCCTCGGCGATTCCGTTCGTCGTTAGTCCCGGCGCAGCCAAGCCGTCAGTTTCAGTAGTTGGGCGAGAATTTCAGAAGTAATCTGGACTCAGTAGGGTGCATCGATGTTATCCTTGGTCGATGGTAGGGTGTCATGTAAATAACGTAAAACATTTTAGTGATTTTGTCGTCTATTTTCTGTCTGAGTGTCGCTTACTTTTAGTCTGTTTTTGTTTGGCTCATAATATTGTCTTCAAAAACGAAACCATTATTTACTACGTTAAGGTGAATATACATTATTTGCATTATTTATTATCCAGTTGAGTAAGATTGTTACTTTTGTGTTTATTTTATTTTTAAATATTTTATTTCTAACACTAGACCAATTTGCAAATCGAAAAAACTATCTCGTTTTTATTTATTAATATTTTTAATGAATTAAATGAAAAAGACTATGTGAATTAGACTGATTCGAATCACTACTGCGTATGAATCTGTCCATGTCTAATTCGGGATATCCATAGACATCTATGGGGATACTGGTAATGGGTTATCAAATTTGAGGTTTCAAAATGACAAAAATCCGACTACGCCATAGTTTATAGTGTCAGTGTTGCCATCGTAGGGCGATGTTTTTCCAGAAATTGATAACACTGTCGATGTAGCAGCTTGGGGCATGGTAGCGATTAAATTAACAGCTTAGTTAGCCGCATCCATTCCGATCTTTAGTTGTCGATATGACCGTACCATACTAGGCCCTCTGTACTAGCATTCGGAGAACAGAATGAATTTCATTATGCAATAATCATTAATCTCACTTCTTCTGCTTTGTATGGTGGAGGAGAGTTGGTGGAGGTCATAGTGGGATACTTAGGTTATTCAGCCAGTCGACGGCATCGGGAGTGACTTGGTTCAGTGCTGATGTGCAATAGGGAAACTGATGAAGGGGACATTCTTCTATGATGTGTTCTATTGATTGAATATGTCCACATTCGCAAAGTTAGGAATCCTTTAGACCCCATTTATGCATCACATTACACACAAGGGCTGTGATTGCACTGGATGCGGTTTAATTTTTTTTTATTTTTATATTCTATTTATACATCATGTAATTTTTTTATTATTTTTAAATGTATTCTGTTTATATGGCAAACAGTATTGCACTCACCGCTTTGTTCTGCTGAAATAAAGACATTATTATTATTATTATGATTAATGAGGTCCACGTCTTCCGAGGGAGAGAGAACCCTGGCAGTTTAATAGTAGGGTCTACTTAGTGCTTGTTTTTCACGTCCGAGGTCTGCCACTGAGTTTGCCACGACTCTTCAGGGAGTATCGCGATGGAAGCAGTCTTTCACCTTCAGTCCAAAAAGGCTTCCTGGACGTCAGGCGGGTGGCCGGGAGGTTTGCAAGATCAATTAATCTCACTAATCCGGCTGAGACCGAGGGCCCGATTCCGGTCTTTTTTAAGGATAAGACATTTTCCTTATTCCTAGAGTTAAAAGACATTTTGCTTAAATACGGTTCTGATTGCATGTCAACAACAATAATAATAATTACATTAATTCGGTTCATTTATAAGCATTATTATACGACAAATAATTCACTTGTAATGTTTAAGGTTAATACTTAGAAAAATATTGAGTTTTTCTTTGGTTAAAACTAAGCAAATATCGATATTTTTAAAGAATGTCATTTTTAGAGATCCGGAACCGCAGTTAAGCAAAACGTCTTTAAGCCTAAGGATAGGGACAACATCTCATCCAAAAACCTTTTCTAAGGGTTATTTTGTTCGTAGTTTAAGTAAGAATCAGGAAAGGGGATTTCTAAACATAATAACCAAACACTTTTTTTTACAATTTATCAGTATATTAATCAAAATATTAAAAAAAACATGAATATATAGTTACACATTGAACATTAAAAAAAAAACAATGCACATTTCAGTGCTGTAAACGTACAATATCACATTAATATAATAAATTATATTGTTTTAAATTGCACATTTAACCATTATAAGGCGATAAGGATTAGTGAATGTAACAACACTTCATAGGATAGATATTATAAGAAAAACTATAAAAACACACTTATTATATAAAGTCAATATTCGGCGGTACAAAATAGTATTTTTTAACCATTCATTTGTCATAATGTTAGAACTACTGATATGAGAATATTAAAATTCCACAGGTGAGGCACTACATTGGTGGATTATGTTATTTCACTATTTTTTTAATCTATTTATGTCTGTGTGCAAACTAAACATGTCACTATATTTAAAACCTGTATCTACCGGTAAGCTAATGTTATATTTGTATTCAATTTAATCTTTCTTTTATATATAAAAATTAATGTTGGTCTGTATATATTTGAAACCTCTATCAATCTCCATCTCTATATATAAAAATAAAATGTATGTCTGTCTGTCTTCGATTTTATCGAAAATTACTCGACCGGTTTCATTGAAAATACCACAGTGTGTTCTTATTAGTGCCGGGAAGGTTTTTAAGAGTAGTTTGAATGAAATCCAATATGTAAAACTGTTGTTATAACGTTTTAAAAATAGTATGAAAAACATTGAACTCGCCATTTTGTATTCAGGTGAGCCACAGATTACATATTCAAAAGGTTTGTTTGGGTAGAATATTTTCAAAATGGAAAACACAAGTAGGTACCTACTTAAGAACTTTATTATTTATATATTTTGAAAAAATATATATATTTGGAAAGAAAAAAAAATTTCAAATGAATGTTTCTTGGTTTATAGATAGCAAGAGTAGTCACAAAGCGTTACTTTTGCTGTCAAATCAATTATGGTACCCAAACGACAAGCAAGAATTCACAACTTCGTAACTTTATTACAAAAAAATAAATAATCCAAAGCAAAGCCGGGTACACATCAGCTAGTGTCAAATAAAAGTAGGCTGTTTGTAACACATTGAAGAGTATACAAAATAATACAATCCAATATGAGGTAAAAATATTAATGACAAAGCAATATCATCTATTTGTGTAAACAAAATTAAAAAATATGGCATGAAATGATTTCAAATTGATTCTATGTTGAAAAATAGCACACCAGCCAGCCTTAGTAACCAAAATACATAAATACTATGTAATATATATATATATGTTTTTAAACATTTGTTTAACAATAGAAATTTATTACAAAAAAATTATTTTCTTTTAAATGTATGATCTCTATACAGCAGGTAGGTACCACATACAGAGCAAATATTACATAGAGATGCCCTAACACGCAGGGGGGGGGGGAAGAAATCAAAACAAGGGGGCAAAGGGCGTATTAGCAATTATTTGTTTATTTAGTTCGGATCATGAAAAATTTTTTATAATTTGCTTACTGCAGTCAAAATAACGGGAAACAAACATGGACGGTAGTTAACTAGGCTGGCGCTAAAATGGAAAATTAGGGCAGGTCTATTCATTCTGACGTCAGTGGTACCATACCTTTTGACTGATGTAAATCAAATTCTGGATCAATTCTCGTGCACAGAAACAACCACCCACCCACCCCCTTTTCCAATATAAGTGTGGATTATTTTAAATGCCATCCATCGAAAATTGCAATATTTTTGTTGTTTTTTTCACACACAAGAGTTCCAACTGCCCGGAGCCAGAGGGACTATGGCAACCCCGATTGGAATATGGTGTAAGGATGACGAGAAGGAGAGGTAGGTTAAACACCAAACATGGTTGAAGATGGATGTTTTTCGCATGGGCGATACTGAAAGTATATACCACTCTGGATGAATATAGTCACCTAATACACACCCCCAATATATGCCCATCCCCTACCTCAAACGATTTAAGGACACATTATTAATTGTTAATCTTTAGGACCTGTGCAAAACAAAGTATAAAAAAAAAATTAAAAAATTTTTTTTAGAAAGCATATTTAAGGTAACTTTTCACAAAAATATGGCACTAAATAAATTAACAATTTTATTATTGTTGTATCTTTATATCACCTTAAAAGTCCCATTAACGAACATGGTAACTAATAATTAAAAATTTGGTAATATTCAAATCTAATATAGTTATATATCTTAAATACAAAATATAATATTATCTTTCGTACAAAAAATTATTACAAAATAAAAATTTATACAAAATTTTGGTGAATAATTATTATGCGTTATGGCGCTTTTTAAAGAAAGGAATTTTATAATAAAATAACTAAAATTAAAAGGTTAATAAAAAATTTATACCACATAAAAATTTTCATTAAATAAATTGGCGATAAATCTGACAAGTAGAAAAACTATTATTGCATCTATGTCATTTAAAAATTGCACGTATCATAATTATATAATCACCGAAGTGATAAACCGACACAAGCGTGCTGGGAACGCCTTGTGCCCGAAGTAATGTAAAGTTCCCCCTACTTCGGGTGAAATTGATCAAGCATCTTTAAATGTTGAAAATATTTCATGAACAAATTATATGGCGATAAAATCCGTATACATCATACTTCTAGGGATTAAATGTTCAGTGGTGTCATATCATCCAGTATCAAAATTAAATTCTTTAAAGATAAACGAAACGTGATACGCGCTCACAGATGGCACCATTTTAAATATTTTACAAAAAACACTTTTAGCACGTAATATTTTAAATATTGAAATTAATTATTTGTCGGCAGGTGTATATACAGAATATGAAATTTTTAAAATTCTTATTGCAAGTTTGGAGAAAAAATCCTTCAAGAAACTATCGTACATGTCAGTTTTATAATAATTGACTTGACCTTTAAACTTATGATAACAATTTAGTCCATTTCATATACCGTACGTACACCCGCCAACAAACAATTCATTTCAATATTTAAAAGCATTACGTGCTAAAAGTGGTTTTTTATATTTAAATTAGTGACATCTGTGATCGCATTTTATGTTTCGTTTAGTCTTAAAAAATTTTTCGTAAATTTTCATGTTACAAGACAAAAATAATAAAATGTCTCAACATAGTAAAAGTCATTGACCTCGATAACACAGAATTTAAATATTTATTTATAGGCAAATTGAATGTTTATTTTAAAGTTTCATTTGCACTTTATATATAATAATACGCATTTACATACAAACATATATCGATGTTGCAATTACATAATCAAGTGAAAATCAAAGCATCCAAGGATTTATTTCGTAACATTTTCAGAAGGAACTGAATAAATGCAATTTATTAAACACTTATATAAAAATTATATACGTACTTACACTAATGGTAGTAATATGAATGAATGCCATATAAACATTTGACTAAACTACGTTTGAAGTATGTCACAGCGTTAGCAATGAATAGAATTTACGATTGTCTCGTGCGATGTCTCGTGTCTACAGGTCATCATTCCCCGTTAGCTGTAACAAAAATTCTCAATAAACATACATATATACACATTATGTACATATATCGTGAACATACAATAAAAAGTGGCTAAATCAAAGTCCTTGTTTGTTGGCAGATTGATTTAAATGTTTTTTGCGTAAATGCAGCAGGCTCACAGTTTCGCAAGTTTAAGATATTTTTTATTTAAAGCGTATTTTGTAAAAAAATATCCTGGCTCGCGAAGCTGTGAGTTTGTGCCCGTGCAGATGACTTCAATCTTAATTTGCCAACGGACGGGGATATTGACTTGGCCACTTTTTGTTGTATGTTCACGATATGTACATATTGAAAGCACTGAAAGCCTGAACATCCGTGAATTTCTCAGGAAGTGTGTATATTTTCATATTAATAATTCAAACAATATGTACAATCAATAAATAAAAATCGGATAGGTATATCCGAGACACTATCCAAAGAGTACGAATAAATTCGGGTAGAATCTTGTAGTCATGATAAAAAGGTAGCAGATAAAAATATATTGGAATTAATTGAGGATGATATTGACAGTTCTTATAAATCGAAGTATGATACGTATTTCTAGATCAGTGGATTAGAGCGCAAGGTCCCGGAGAGACTATGAGGTCCTAGGTTCGAATCCCAGTTGCTACCATTATCTTTTTCTTTTCTGTGTCTTTTCGGTGTCACGTTTCATTTTGAGAATTGTTAATATTATCTTCAATAATTAAAAATATGTACAGTGATTCCGAAAGATGGCAGTTGCTTCTAAGGAGGGAGAGAAGCGCCAAAATACATGTGGACCGCAAGAGGGTTGTAGAAGCTGTGCAGAATGTAAAAACACTAGAGATAAGGGTCTAGAACTGAGGAAGCGGAAGTGCAAAATTGAGAATCACTGATATATACTTAAATTTCCTTTGTAAATACCATATCATAATAATCTCTCAAGGCAGAGAAAGGTTTTGGAAATGCAGTTTTATGTTTTTTTCTGGTTCGTAATGATGAGTGATCATTGTTTAACACATTAAGTATATAATGTGTAATATTCTAAAAATGAATGATGAGGAATCTAAAGAGATGTGTTATTTTAACGTATTAGTTCGGTGATAGCCTATCAAATTCAGCATACATGTAGATTATATTTATAATGTAATAGAGCGTGGTAAATGGAACGTGCAAAAGATGATTTTGGTGTACAAAAAGCAGTGAGTCGGTAAATCTGTTATTTTAGTTCTGGTTTAGAATAGATTTATTATAAATTTAATAAAAATTGCAAAAATAAGTTTATGAATATGTTATACTAGATATAAAAACAAATGTTGCGAACAATTTATTAAAAAAACTTAACAGGTAAGCAAATGCATATAATAATAAATTGCACACAACATCATTTTTTTAATAAAATTAACATCTATTGAAGAAATAATTTTATTTTAAATTCACTTAATTATACAAGTGATAACCACATTGATTGGTTAATTATAACCGTTATTAAACTTGTTTACTTTTAAAATATGTGTTAAAAAATTGACAAAATGATTGCCATCTTCAGAATGAATTAGAAAGCATCTATTTAAATAAGAAAGGCGGCCATTTTCATTGTCTAACAAATAATTCCATGGAAAACTTTATGCTAATGACATCTATTGGAGAAACTTTAAAGTTTTATAACAAAAAATGGCGCATCCCAGCTAACAAATTTTAATCTTATTTGATTTAATTATGTAAATTATATGTATTTATTTATAGACATTGAGCATTCTTCGTCGATATAGGAATATTTGGGTGTATATTCTCCATATGTGTGCTGTCAAAATTAAATGTATGCAAAATTTATAAATGTATAAAAAAAGAATACTTGAATCAGTTTAGTTCCGTGGCGGCCATCTGAATGTTGTAGTGGAAGTAGCCAGCAATTGTTAAAATATATTATATATTAGATAAAAAGTTAGCTATCCCATAAACGTGGCTTCTTTACGGTTTCAACTTTTACAAAAATTAGAGCTTATTTTAAATTTCAAATCCAATTTGATTTGCAGCGATGATTAGAAAATAAAATACAGATATCTTCAGGTGTGTTTTCATAAGTGCATACACCATTTTCACTTCTGTCAATGGAGTGGATATGGTTTAAGAAATTATAAAAAGGTGATATATTTGTAAACTATTTAATATTCTCCTCATTAAGCATTTAACAAAGGTTAATTTTCTAACATGACTAAGCAAATACAAAAGAATAATGTGGTTTCATAGGAAACTCAATATAATATGATGACCCTCTTAAAATCTGAGGACAACATTTTTCTTAGACAAAATTACCATTTTTAATCCACCAGTCAACCCATTAATTTTGTACTGAAAAAGGCATAAAATTCTAAAATGAATGTGCGTAAAGCAATCATTGAAGATAATATTAAAAAATCTCAAAGAAACCCTGAATCTCTCGGTCTATCCAAACCTTATTGCTTTCCGTCAATGATGGAAAGAGCAGATGCGACCGATACCTTTTTTATTTTCTGTGTCTTTTCCTGTACATATTTCATTTGAGATTTGTTAATACTATCTACGATGATTAAAAAAAAATAACAATGAGGTTAATAAGCTTCAATATGTTATTCGAATATAAATTGAAACATCTTTACTGTGACAACTTCACAGAACAAAACGTAAATATATGATCAAAATATAAATTTACAGGGCTTTATTTCTTTTTTATTATTATTGACAGTGAATACATTTTAATACAATTTACAATTTGTGTAGAGAAGTGGAGTGTACATATTGCGTTTACATGATAATGAAAACAAATACATATTTGAAATGATTGTAATACTATGATGCTGAGACGCAATAGGTTAAAAATGGGAAAAGCTTTCAAACATTCAGGCAACAATACTAATTATACATAGTATTAGAAAACATCTCACAAAATGATTTAAATATTAATATTAACTGATTTAATTGCTCAAAGCAGAAATGTTAGCAATTCTTCAAAATATTCGCCAACGTCAAATTTATACTTGGTTATCAAAAAAAAATAATGAAGAAAGTTTTATACAAGACATCTGGGGGTAAGTGCAGTAACTTCGGGAGGTGATTCTACATGATGGTAGAAGCAAATACTGTTCAATGAAAATATGCGCAGCTTCTGACATTTGATGGCAATACATTTTAATAGATTTTCTGTGAAATATATTCTTAATGAATTATAGAAATAAAAATTCTAAAAATAAATATTAGGAAACCTACATATGAGGCGCTGAGAACCAGACAGGCTTAAGGCTCAAATTTTATCTTTGTATGAAGTTTTATAGACAACTGTAATATCTTCGTGCCGCACAGGCTCAACAGTCAATATGCAGCGACAAGTTCAGAAAACATCATGTTAATTGTATGTCATACGCGGAATCTGTAATAAATTATGTGCCATAGGAACTCGACCACCTAATTAGTATAAACTAACAGTTGGTGAAATCGCGCACTTTTTTTGTATCCTAATATTTAACGATTTTTGTTAACAAAACATGAGTTTCACTACTCGACAATCACGTGTGGGCAGGATCGTGGACCATGGAAATGAAAACGAAATTAATAATTGTAAAAAAAAAATTGTTTTCTAGCATTTTAAACCATAATGGGAACAGAGGTGAAATGTTTGAAAAAATGTTAATATTTGAAATATTATTGAAATATTAACGTCAGTAAAAACGTTGGTTTTCAGTGTGCATTATGTTGTTACTTAAATAAATCAATAACCATAAAAGTTTATTATTTAGATGCCATAAAATTACAAATTAATTTTTTTTGTTGATTAAGTTTGTTTGGCATCAGCGAAATCAAAATGGATTGATGAAATGAAAGGATTAACAAAATTCTCAAAAACTTCAAAAACATTTTTCTCAAAACTACTCAAAAGGCGTATAAGCCTCTCTGGTTCTCAGCGCCTCATATTTGGCTTTACTGTTATTAGACTAGAGGTTATTAGACTTGTACTAACACAGTTATAAGTCTCAACGCTCGCGCTCGGTCTGGCGGTTACACATTATTACGCCTTGTATAAATAATTTGTTTGTTATTTATACATCATACATTTGAAGTGAAGTTGTAAACATTTTGTTAACCCGTTTGCTGCCACCGGTCCCGATCGGGAACGTTGTTCGGGTTGGGCTTATTTACGTCCTCAAAATTTAGCGGCGAACCTGTTAAGCATTATAAATTTGATATTAATTTTAAACAATATTAATAAAAATCCATTACACCTATACAAAAGTAGAAAAATAATCTAATACTTTATGTACTACTAGTAATTTGAACTAAGTAATAATAACTTCCACCAAATTTTAACCAACTCAAATACAAACAAATCAAAAAAACATGGATAACTTCAACTAGGCATTTAATCTTTCGAGCCTCAATAAATATGACCGGGTGTCCATACATTATAAAACAATTTTTATAATTTTTTCTATCGTGTGAAAAATTACATTTTTTCAGCATTAGAAAGAGAAGTAATAATTCTACTCAGTTTGTCTCAAATATATACAGAAGATGCTAAATAAAGTCCCAAAAATAGCCAAACTGAAAAATTCCTAATTCACATCATTAACATAATATTCAGTTAAAATTTAAAAATTAAAAAAAAAAATTTATTGTATGAATGAAAAAAAAAAGGGAAGTGACAATTTTCTTACAAATTTCCTAAACTTTTATGGAAAATCGTGTTCCGTCTATTTTGTCTCTAAGTTTGGAGTAAAAAATTAAGTAAAAATGTTGTAGCATTTTTGATTTAGAAACGGCAAAGCCAATTTTAATATTCAATAATTTATTGCACACAAAAAATCTTAAGCAAAAAAAAAAGGTAATTGAACTCACCCACTGCATTAAAAACAAAAATGATCAGTTCTCCTTGGCACGAACTATGATCTAGTGTTGAGGACTCATAAAACATAAATAAATGAATAGGATACAACTAAGAGCCCGTTCCCACTTGTTGGATGTCGGGATGATAAAAAATCTGATGCCCTAGTGACTGAAGAGTCAACTTTTAATTTAACACAATTAAAAGTCGTCTCAAACACTTTTTGTCAGTTGGATTGCCAGCCAGCGCAGTGAACCCAACCATAAAACTTGTCGGAACTCACTCGCTCATAGGTTAGTATGAAACTGTTCACTCGTCAGTCCGACATGCGTCCCGCTACATCCCACAGCCCGCCCACTCTCCCAATTGCAGGGAAGCGTGCACGCTTCGTGATTGTTATTGTTTGTAAATTGCATTTACTTGCGGACGTTATTCTGTTAATGACTTAAATTTATAAATAATAATGGAGAAGGATATAAAATCGTGAATATTTAATTCCACTAGTCGAAGAAAGAATTGTGCTTTAGGATAAAATAGTAAAGTTATCGGCATGGCGAGAAATTGGCTGCCTATTCACGCCCGATTTTAAGAAATCTAAAAGAAAAACAAAAACAAGGTCGTCTACTGAAGAATGAGTAAATCAAATATTTTGAGAAACTGACACACCTAATTTTTTATCGTTACGACATTGAATTATATTACACACACCATTTATGATCAGATTTTTTTATCGTAGATTTAACAACAACAAAAAGCATTCAAAAGCCAAAACAGAGACACATATCTACATAATATCATAAATATGAATGCAATATATACATACATAAATATAACTAATGACACACTAATTACAATCAAATACAATTTTTAACATGTAAATGCAAAATAAAGCACAGAATTACTTTTTAAATCAAAGTTGTTTTTCCTACCAAAGTAAGGCATTATAAAATTGTCAATTGCAATAATAAATATACCTAGCGGTCACAAAAAAACAAATTTAATTTAAAAGATTTCTACATAATAAAAACAATAACATAACTAAGATATTTGAACAATAATAATTATTAAATAATATTCATACACAATCTCTTGGGAAAATGGACACGGCGGAACCGGGATATGAACATGAAAGCGTTTATAAACCCGTGAAATGTTTCATCCCACAAAAATGATGAATCATAAAGAAATATTACCTTTGTTTCCCGCTGTAACAGGTTATTCATTTTAAACACTTGAAATTTGTTTTTGAGAAAGCAATCACATCAAATAATAAAATGCTTACTTTTAAAGGACTTGTGGACGAAAACTGGTTAAAAAATGATAACATTAAATACAAAATGATTGTGATAATGAAATGTAATATTATGATGAAACTGCAATTAATCTAAATGCAAATTTATCAAAATGCTTTGTACAGACAAATCACATGCACATAAATAAATGGGAGGTTTATTTGACTAGAGATAGCACAACTAAATTCTTTAACTTCACAAACTTACTATGAGGCATGTTTATGTAAAAATAAAAAATTGCACCAAAAAAACAATGCGAATGTGGCCTGAACATTTTTTTAAAATTTATCTGAAACCTTTATTTGAATCTTAGAAATTGTAATATTCTACCCAAGAATTCGATCACTAGATCGGAGGAATTAGGGACTCTAGTCTTTTTTTTAAAGTTCATTTTCCTAGTTACAATAATTATCAAAGTTTGAATTTTCCAAATTCCGCTAAAACGCTCTAAATCTAGCAGGGCACGCAGAACACCATATGTATGCAGTTTTCTCGTTCGACAGTATGGCTGCTCCCACACGGGTCGTTATGAAATCATAATCACATCTTTGAAATAATTTGTACACAGCAGTGGTGACATCTGCAGACCCATGTGCAAGTCCATGCAGCGCGACTTCATGCAACATTGCTCGCATTCGTAATGCATGCGGTTTATGTTATTCCTTACGGACTCGTGTGAAAACGTACTAAACTCTGTCAGAACCGACTGACCAATTACAGGATGTTTAAGTCTAGCGGTTTAAACCGCTTTTATTAAATTTATGTATAAATTATATATAATAGAACTTTTATATTCAGAATCAGCGTTTGTTGATCCATATGAATATGTATTATTAAAAGCAATAATATTTTTCACTGGAGTTCCTCAATGAGATTTAGAACTAGTTTATATATGCTGCCATCTAGGGATTTTTTGGATGTTTTGATCAAAGATTTGATAAAAAATATAGTTGAACTGAACATTTTGTATTTTGACCTTGCATCCGTATGATTTCAAAGTGAGTTATTGTTAAATTTATCTATATGTGCTGCCATCTAGTGAATTTTCCAAAAACTCAATATAATACATACACCCGCCAAGAGATTGAACGTGGCAAAAACAGAAACCAGAATTAATTTCGTACAAAAAAATATGATACAACCGTAGTTACTAATTTCAACGCAGCTCATCTTTCAGTGGTGACACTAAGGTTTCGATGTTCATCAAATGTGGCAGAGTTCAAAACACCCTAACCTATATATGTATTCAAGAGTAACAGGATAAAACGGAACAGTGACAAAACAGAACATGATAAAATAATATGTTAGGTTATTTATTCTTTTCTTTAAAGTTTGGTTTTTAACTGTTCTGTTTCGCCGTGGAACCATATTCAAGTATGGTAAGGTACCTAGCGGAGAGTAGCAATGCGGCTGGCGGCGTTTCGTACCTTTGGCAAGTTGGTGATGGCGAAGGTGAGGGCGGCGCCCAGGGCAAACATGGCCACGTGCGGCAGGTACTTGAAGGACAGGCCGGCGTGGTTCTTGGCGAAGTACACCAGCATCTTGTTCTTTTTGTCCGAGTAGGGCGGGTAGCGACAACTGTAACGAAATAATATATTAAGACAATCTCTTTATATAAAAATGTACTTTTGTCTGTCTGTCTACAACTAGCTGAAGTGTACCCGGCCTTGCTCGGGAGTTTTTTTTTTTTTTTGAGATTTATTAAGATTTATGAAGTTGTGAATTCAAGCTTGTCATTTGGGGGTCATAATTGATTTGACAGCGAAAGTTATGCCTTGTGACGACTATTACTATCTCTAAACAAAGAAACATTCATTTGAAAATTCTATTTTATTCCAAACATTTTTTTGTTCTAAATATATCTAAGTAATTTAAGTAGGTTCAAACAATTTTGTTTGTAAGTTTTATTTATTATGTACTTTTGCTATTTTTGATTTATTAAATTCGCTACCGGTTTCGACACAACCGTGCCATTGACGAGCGTTCTTAAAACTGTTGTTGGCACGGTTGTGTCGAAATAAATAAAACTTAGAAACAAAATGTCTAGAAATTGCTATGTAGTGAATGCCGAAAAAATACAAGAAAAAGGTTCAAACAAACCTTCTTGTTTTGAAAATGTAATCTATGGCTAACCAGTGTTATATTTATGGGCTAACCTAAATAAAGCATGACAGGTTCAATATTTTTCATACTAATTTTCAAACATTAGAGCAACAGTTTTACTTCAAACTACTCTCTAAATCTTCCCGGCACTAGTAAGAACAAACTGCTATTTTCAGCGAAACCGGTAGAGTAATTTTCGATAAAATTGAGGACAGACAGACATACATTTTATTTTTATATATAGAGATAGAGATTGATAGAGGTTTCAAATATATACGTACGATGCCAATTTCTCCAAGACAGGGTTGAAGTTCTTGGCGAGGCAGCTTTTCCTGTGGCAGAAGGTGTCGAAGGTGGCCTTACCGTGGTATGATCCCATTCCACTTGCTCCCACTCCTCCGAATGGCAGAGTCATCACTGAAACACGCAAAAAACGACAATACTTATTATTGTGAAATGTAAAGTTAAGATAAAACAAATTGAAAAAAATAAAAAATTTCATCGAAGTTATAAAAAACATTAAAAAAAGGTACAAAAAAATACAAAAATGTATTATAGAAACCTTTTCACGTAAGCATGCAATTTGATACTATGGGATTCCAACTCAGTCCTTCTGACTATTAGTCGAGCTTCCTACCTGCAGGACTACAGACCACCTCAATAAAAATAGGCCACATAATTGACATAATGAACTCAAAAAAGTTATTGTGGCAAACTCGTCTCACAAGTGACATCACGTATTTTACAAACAACATTATTACTTCATTAAGTCTGTAACCCAAGCAATAAGTGAATCTATTTTTTTTAAATAATATGATCCCATTCTTCATGGAATTGTACATAGCTTATTATCCTCTCGCGTGCTAGAGGTAAAATGGCATTTTGCGTGCCGTGTGCTAGTTGACAGTAATTTCGTAATTACTCACTTTACTCATTTTTTTATCTTGCCACATAATGCGTTTATGTATTTATCAAAATTGTATATAGCATAACTAGTTTCCCCAGAATAGCTACTTATATTCAGAGATATAATTTTTTCCTCCCTCATTTTACATAAAAAAGATAAATAAAAAACCCAAAGATATTTTTATGGTTTCTTTAGATTTTCATAAAACTAAATAAGCGTCGTTCACAATGAAAATAAAATGATATTTTCCTCAAAATAAATATAGTTATATGATATTTTCATACGAAGCGGTAACTTGGTGATGTGACATTATAATTTAAAAAATAAAACAATAACTTTGTTTACATCACTTTTATAAAAGTTATATAACATTAAAAATAGAAATATTTTTTTGATGGCGCTTCCACAATGGCAACACACATTTCCACAGATAAAATAAATTTATAAAAATGAATTAAAAAATACTTTGTATTCACCACTTAATTAATATACACATCAACATGTTTCGAAAGCGATGCTTTCAAAAATAATTATGTAAGTATAGACAAATGATAAACATAGAACACAATAATGTAAGAATAGACAAATTATAAACATAAACAAAAATTGATTAAAGTAGAAGATGAAGAAAGCATCGCTTTCGAAACTTGAAAAGTGAATACCAATCCTTTGAAGAAATTATAAATAAATATTGTCCTATAACCAAATAAAAAATCTGTTGAAAAAAATAAAAAGTTAATTCTGGTTGATAACTAGATAATAAGTGGTAATCCGAACCTGCCATGTGCATCATAGTGTCATTGATGCACAGTCCCCCGGAGCTGGTGTTGGTGATCATAAGGTCCACATCCTTCTTCAGGACTGAGAATATGTAGAACACTAGCGGCTTGTCCCTAAACAACACAAAACATACTAGTGCGTGAATATTTACAAGTGCCCACACAAGACAAATACTTCAAATTACTAGAACCGTTGCTAAAACATCTTTATTTATCATTGTAATAATTTCATTCTGAAATGATGGATAATAAGTATGTAATGTAACAAACAATACATGACCAATATAAACATTCCTTTTTTTTTTAATTTAATGTAAATCAAATTTAATGATGTTATTATTAAGTTCTGCAAGTATTTTCAGTTTTTATTATTGTGACAGCTGTTTCGGCATTTAAGGCCATTTTCAAACTGTCGTAAACTGACCTTAAACGCCGAAACAGCTGTCACAATAATAAAAACTAAAAATACTTGCAGAACATAATAATGACATTATTAAATTTGATTTACATTATATTTAAAAATAAATTAAATGGAGTTCTACGAATTAAACACAAACACAAACAATAGTTTTGAGATTACCACCACCAGAGGTAAAATCTTTCAATCAAAGTAAGCTGTATAATATTATATTTTTATACATATATACGGTTGGAACATTCTGAAACATTGTAGAACATTCCCTGATCACTTAACATTGAATAAGAAACTCCAGTCAAATTATTAATATTTTTTTATCAATAATGACGTTCAAACTTGAATACCAGTATATTTCATTTGTTTTTTTTATCATTATCATAATATCCGTATTGATAATTGGTTTGCTCATGAATACTACAATTTATTTCATTAATGATAGAATTTTTTTTTTTAATAACAATTATAGAGCTTAATATCACCCAAATTAAGTGTAAATTTCACCAAAACTAAAAAAATACATATTTAAAATACAAAACAAAGGTGAAAAATAAAAATGTCCATACTAATACAAAAACAGAATGTGCACATGATGTCAGATGTTCCAAATACAATGGTACCAACATAATAAGGTGTTTTGATGAGATGGTTTTTTATTCACTTTTAAATAACGATTTATAAATTCTATGTATAAGAATATGTAATATAAAATGTTATATATTGAGAATCTGCATTTGCTGATCTATAAGAATACATATTTTTAAAGCCATTATATTTTTCATTGGAGTTCCTTTTTGCGTGATTGTGTCATTGAAGATGTTTTCTGATCGCGTTTGCTATCCTATTTATTCTACCCAATTAAACAGAGTCCTCTCGTCATTGAAATAATCAAGCAATTTTTTTTTAAAACTAATTAAATAATGCATATATCTTTTTACCTGCTATTGATGAATTTAATGGCCTCGAATGCATTTTCCACAGTGACTATGGGCAGAACTGGCCCGAAGATTTCCTGGGACATGATGGCATCGGTGGGCTGGACATCCGACAGAATGGTCGGCTGGATGTATTTCTCTTTGGCATCGGAGTGGCCGCCGTACGCCACTTTGCTCTTATCGATCATTGACGTAATGCGACTGGATAGAAAAAAAAGAAACAAATTCAGGAAAAATATATGTATATGTAACTATTTTATAAAAGCCATTACTTTGCTTACATCACTTGTAATTTTTATACTTATTGCCGACTGGGTTTCACTACTGCCGTAGCTTCTTCAGGGCAGTATACTACTAAACTATGCTATACATATGTTACATATTGAGACAAAAGAGCGGGCACAGGCCTAGGGGCGGGAGCAGGTGATGTAAAAAAGTAATCATTGAAGAAGATAATATTATGTAACTATTTTATAAAAGCCATTACTTTGCTTACATCACTTCTAATTTTTATACTTATTGCCGACTGGGTTTCACTACTGCTGTAGCTTCTTCAGGGCAGTATACTACTAAACTATGCTATACATATGTTACATATTAGGCCTAGGGGCGGGAGCAGGTGATGTTAAAAAAGTCATCATTGAAGAAGATAATATTAACACATTCCAAATGAACCACGAAACAGAAAAAACAAAAGAAAATAAAAAGATTTCAGTCGGATATGGGACTCGAACCCAGGACCTCGACATATGTTTCGAAAGCGAAGCTTTCCTCATCGGGAATATACAGAATACTTCTTTTTCTAATTAAACTAGGTTTTCTTTCTAATTAAACCATTCTCGTGTTCCATAGTTATAAAATTCTAGTTCCAGACCATATGTTGCAAAATTGGGAGGAAAACCATCTGCGTGTTTCGAGTGCAATGATAATTTAAGCATATGGACTCACAATAAGAAGATTCACTCAAGTTAAATTCAATCTTGTGTTCCAATTTGTGTATAAAATTCGAGTTGTGGACTCATCTGCTGGCGCAATTTGTAATAAACTATTCTGGTGTTACCACAATTTCTTTCATGAAAAATTAAAAAAGATATACATATTTATATTTTGAACTTAACTAATTTTGATAAAAAAATATGCAGACTTCACTCATTTTGAAATATTTTTGGTTGAACATTACTGAATTTGATAAAATATTAATGGACTTTTGTATGTTTGTTATAACAGTGGACCGCCATTGTTATTACCATGGCGGCCATGACGGGACAATTCTTATCTCTGATTGGCCGATAGGGACTTTCTTGAAATTGATTCAAATCACCATATCGACTTAACGTTGTTTAAAATAGCAAACATTTAAAAATTAATTCTATAAAAAAAAATTATGATGCACAATTTAAATCTGTTATATAATATCTCATTTTTTTTAGTTTGGTTACATAATGACCTTAATATACATCGACACATAATATCTTACGAATATTTTTATTGATGCTCTCCGTAATTGAGTGGTTACAATCCTCGGCTACGAATCTGGAGGTCGCGGGTTGAAATACCGGCGTGCGCAAGTAAATTTTATTTGTCTAATTTATGTTATTTCACAATTCATCCATTTAAAATAATACATGGTATATTTGCAGCACATTCCAGAGTGATAGATACTTTTAGTATGGCCCCGGAGAATCAAAACGTTGCTTGAAATGGCTTTAGTCCTGTTTGGTCACCAGATCTGAACAGCCAGGTACTTCCCACCTTCCTCTTCCCCATCTCCTCCCCCTCCCCACAACCATCAGCCTCACGACATACCCTAATTGGGGATGCCATAGTCTCACTGGCTCCAGACGGTTTGGGAGTAGTTGGGACTCTTGTATGATACTAACATAAAAAAACAAAAATAAATGTTGAGAATATTTTGGGAGCCAATTTTAGATTAAGAAACGCTGCTGTAGGATGAAGATATATAAGGTTTCTTAACATTATCTGAAGTTGGTTGGGACTCTTTGGATTTTGTGATGCAGAAGGAAGGAGGAACAACTAAGACATTAAAAGAAAGACGTCTTCTACCGACACTGAGAATATCTACCATTCTGAAACATTTGGTCAATATACTTACTTGAAATGATTTCCGTTGATGATCCTGCACAGATCGGGTGAGTTTTGCGGGTTCTCGGTGTACCAGGAGTTCAACACGTCAGTGGCGCGCTTGAGGAACTCTTTCTGCACCTCCTTGGTACAGAGCACGTAGTCCGGAGCGATGCAGGTTTGTCCAGCGTTGATTAACTTGCCCCACAGTACTCGCCTAACTGTAACGTCCATGTCCGCTGAACTGTCGATGTAGACAGGGCTAGAAAACAGAAATATAATTATATATTTATAGGTATTCATAATAATAAAATGAAAATAAAAAAAAATAGCAAAAGCCTGACACAGTAGAGATAAAAATATATATATATATATATATATATATATATCCGTTGAACACCGGCATATCTAATGAGCAACATAAAAATATATCTCATTAACAGGGTTTCATAAAAAAAATATGAAAAATTGTTTATTATTTGGCCAAAAACATTAACTAGTGAATTTTTAAGGTGAAAATAATATAAATATTAAGAATTATTTTAGTATATGTATGTAGAATATAAGTAGCTATTCTTGGGAAACTACTAATGATAGATTTATACATTTTTTTAAATATCTAAACACATTATCTGGTAGGATGGTACAATTTACAAAATACAAGTTATTATGAAAAAAGAGTCGCACGGCACCCGAAGGTTAGAATCTTGCAACTCCATCACTTTTGATGGCCATCAAATCGACGATTAGCGCCATTATGAATTTTTGACATTTGAACGGTCCCCTTTAAATGCTGATTCTCGTCCGGTTTCAGCCCTTGATTAAATTGTGATCAGCTGTCAAGCATAAGGGCCACGTTGTTACACTGACGGGAGTTCAAACACCCGGGCCTAAGTTGCAATGTATGTGGATTTTTTTCAATATATTATGTATATATTCCATTCGTCATTTTTGGAATTCTCAAAGTTTTCAATAGCACACATTAAACAAACGTGCTCTACACTTAGTAGGTTCGCACCCCTGAGGTGATTATGTCACAAAAATGGCGCTATACAAGCAACCCAATAACATTATGTACATGCAGTACAATCTCACTAATCGGGCGCTAATGCAGGCACAACAGTGCCAGATTAGCGTAAAATTCGGATTTCTGGAAAGTAGGTAAAATGAGTAAAAATTCGTATATGTTTGTATGTACGTACATATTAGTACATAATTGTTTATTAATAAAATACAAATGAAATCAACGTTTTTTTTTTAAACAACCCAAAACCATTTGTAAAGAGCAGTTTCCATCTTGGGACAATCGCCAACTTCTAATGTTTTACGTTTTTCTGGTCCGCTTACCATCATCTTAACGTGCTCCATAACCTTCAATTTCATCTTTTTAACATCGTGCAAAGTAGCATGTCCGATGTCCTATTCTTTAGCAAGCTTGCACATGTTTTCACCCTTATCAAACCTCTTTAATATGTCCATATTCTCCCGCAAAGTCAAAGTATTATGTTTTCTCTAATTACGCATACTACTCAAGGACAAATGGACTGATCAGGGGTATAAAACCCCAAGTAAACAATAATGAATGCAACAGTTACGTAATGCACATGCGTGCGTAAATGACGGTGCTGACACTTACTATGGAGATAGAATGAAATAGAATCGTATATGCGTGTCCCATGTTTATCCCGGTTATGCGGTTATCCCGGTAAGACAGAGGTCCTGAGTTTGATTCCCAGATGCATCTGATAGCTTTAATTTTCTGTGTTTTTTTTTTGATTTCGTGTATCATTTAGGATTGGTTAATATTATCTTCTGCGATGATTAAATATTCCAATGAGGTTTATAAGCTTCAACAAGTTATTAAAATAAATTGAAAATCATAATATTTATACAAACATGATTAGCAAATATCAAAGCAAACAAATTACAACAAAAAATTGCAATGTCACCATTGGAAATCCAAGAATTTGAAAACAGTTGAATCATCATTTTGTTTTCAAACATTGGGGCTTCAGGCGTCATTAATAATTTGTGTAGACTGCCCAACGTCAATAAATATCTCATTAATAATAAATGGTCAATTTTTCTAAATCACCTCAGGGGCACTTTACATCTTGTTAAAATTGTAGCCCCATTAATATGCAAAAAGTCTAAAAATAGCATAGTCGTTACAGGAAAACATATTTACTAAAAAATTATACTGCAGTGGGATTCAAAACTTTCGGACCTCCTCTTTCAATAAGGAACTCCGGTCCAATTTAAAATTATTTTTTTATCAATAATGAATTTCAAACTTAAATACCAGTAAATTTCGTTTTTTTTCTAAAGCTAGTTTTCATAGTTAGAATAATTTTCAAAGTTTCAATTTTTCAGAGCCCACTAAAACGCTTTAAATCTATGGTCGGTCAGTTTTGATCATTTTTATATTAGTTACCTTTTTCCGCCCAGCTCCAGGGTAACAGGAGTGAGGTGTTTGTTGGCCGCTGCATGTACTATCCGCCCGACCTCCGTGGAGCCAGTGAAGAAGATGTAGTCGAACTTCTGCTTCAGCAGCTCGCTTGTCTCCTCCACGCTACCCAGCACTACTTGCACCACATCCTGAAATTTGAAGGAGGCTGATTATAATACTATATACCGTCGAAAAATATGAATATTCTATTATATAAAGAAGATATCATATATCCCGGGCGGTGTGCGTTGTTTTGTATATAAATCTACAGTTTTATTCCGAGCTCGATGAAATTTTGCACACTTTACCTTCGAAACAAGAAGAAGGTCACTATATACATGAGATTTCGAAAAACCACCCCCATCCCCCTTTCCCACCGATTAAAGCAGAATTTCGGAACTTCTTGAAGAAATTTTGCACGTTTGACATTCTAAATAATATTTATTTCAAAAACACATTATTTAATATCAACATTTAAGAAAGCTTTGACTGCCCAACTAGGAACAAATCCTGTTTTAGGACAATCAAGTTTAGTTCATATCAAGTGCCATTATACAAAAATTCTAGTATTTACATAGTATGGTAATATAATACATCTAGAAAAAAGTATAAGGAGATGTGAAGAATAGTACAGAAAAAAAAAAGAATTGTGTATATCAGATAATTTGAGTATAGTATAATGATTTATATAGAATAATAGTTATGTTCAAAGATATAAGAAAAAAAAAGTATATAGTAATCGTTTACGTATTCCTGCATTACTATATAACACATGCGACTGTACTGATAAAAAAAGTTTCATGTGTAAAACCCAATGTGGACATAAATAAATAAACGGTTAATATCCCAAAAGCCAAACTGCGAAATATCATCAATATTTATAAAGAAATAGGAATCTAAGTAAGAATATAGGTAACCAGATAAAACAGAACAGTGACAAAGTATAGGTTAGGTAAAGTTAGTTTAGGTTTGTTTTTTGTATTTTTCTACAATTTTCGTCAGAATTCTGTTTTGTTGCCGCTCTATTTTGTAATGGAACCAAGAATATAAAAATGGTAATTACATTGTCCAGGTATTTGGGAATCAGCTCGGCGATGAGGTTGGTGCAGTGCTCCGCCAACTCTGAGGGCTTGAGGATGACGGTGTTGCCGGCCGCCAGCGCCCCCGCCATGGGGATAAAGCACAGCTGCACAGGGTAGTTCCAGGGCCCGATGACCAGCACCTCCCCGAATGCCTCCTTGTAGATCACAACGTCGTCCATGGCGTTCATCATGCCCTTCTCCGGCTACAAGAAAATCCACAATACAGTCAATTCTGTTTTTACATGATTTTGAAATGGTCATGGTAATGTGATGACTACAAACACATCCTGAGTTATAATGTGTGTTGTCTTCAAATCTCTGCGATTCGTGAGGTGTAATGACTAGTCGATTCGTCGGTAGTTAGAATATAATTAATCATAGCCATGTTACAAGGTGAGTCTTGAGGAACGAAGAAGGACGAGACAACCATTCGTTCACTTGTATGATCTGCTGAGTCATACTATCTCTTTCATACTCGGTTGTCCCTTTCATACCACTCGATATACGTTCATAAAAGAAACTTACTGAACTTCTAGATTTTTCCCACCCCCGTGCACACACTTCCCAATGATAGTGCAGGAATAAACAATAATGGATTTTATTTTTTGATATCCTGAATAGATTTTCATACAATATAACCTATCATTTTTCTATATATTTCTTACACGGCCATTATCTGGAACATATCCCACGCATAAAAAGGGAATTTCACTGATTATTATAGTAACGACCACTGAAGAGATAAATCAATAAAAGTATTTTGTGGGGGTGTCATTGTGCCCAAAGAACCCACTTTTAAAAAAACTTACTTTTGGGGAAATTAATCAAATATCAAAATAATCAATTTCATTGGCCTGTCGAAAGAAGTAGGAGTCGAAAGGTCTTATGTAAAGTGGCGACAATCGTTTTCTTTCAAATCGGAGATCACACTTCTAGGGATTATCTATTCAGTGGTACTAGAACACTGTGTAATAGCCATGGGGAAACAAGACCGCATTAATGAAATCAAAGTAAATTAATTTATTGCTGACACGGGTAGATTGCCTGCATCGGTGCAGTCCTTTAAACATTGAAACAATTTATTTTTTAAAACATACCCTCTCCGGTTTGGCCCAGGAGCGCAGGTTCTCCAGGAGATACTGGAGGTCATTCTTGATGTACTCCACTTCGAGTACGCTGGCCTCCATACGGCAGCGGCCCAAGTCCTTGTTGAGCGCCTCGATGATCCGTTCCGTGTTGTCCACGTACAGCCGCATGAGCGCTTTCAGCTGCTTCTCGCGGAACTCCAGCGGCCGCATCACGCCCCGGTTGAAGGCATCCCGGGAGCGCTGGACGATCTGAAAAACATCAATGTAAAAGTGAGAATCATGAAACTGAAAGCGGAAAGCGTGAGAGTGAAAGCAGGAATCATGAGAGCGAATGTGGAAATCATGAGGACGAAAGTGGAAATTATGAGAGCAAAGTGAGAATCATGAGACTGGAAGTGAAAATTATGAAAGCGAAAGTAAAAAAATAAATGTCCATGGTGTATGAGGGAAATTATATTACCATTTGAAAACAGTTTCATTGACCTAGGAATTTCAGAGAGGAAAACCTGTGCAAATTTCATGAAAACAGCTCACGTTCGAAAGTTTTGTTGCTTCAGATATCCCACAGCCCAGAATAATGTTCTGCTGTAGATTCAAGCCTTATTTCAACGTTTTATTATTTCAAAGATAGGCTACTTATTATTAGTGGTGGGCGAAGCGGCTCAGTTTAGTGAGCCGGATCACTAAATCAGCTCTCTGTAAAGACAATCCACATGAAAACTGGACGAAAAAAGTATTGTGTAAGAGCGTCTTAATGACGTCTTTAGGAGGGCCAAGGGAGCGAGGAAGAGGGCATGGTGCGGGGGGACGCGAACTGTCGTTCAAACGAGCTGGATCACCGAACCAGTACACTACAAAGAGCTGATTTAGTGATCTGGTTCACTAAACCGAGCCGCTTCGCCCACCACTACTTATTATTGATTTATGGATAGTCCTTCGAAAACGTAAGGATAGAACAGGTTTTACTCGCTGCCTATTTACTGAATAATAATAAAACTCCGCATTCGTAGAAGTAATAAAATCATAATATAAATTAAAACGATGTTTTCATGCCATAAAAGATAATCACAAACTATAATTGCAGTTATAACGACAATATAAATTAATTAAAAATAATAAAGTTCATAACCAAGCTCTAAGAACAACATTATGTTCAATACTATTTTATATTGCTTTGCTTTTTTATAACAAAATAAGATGATATAAAATAGCTCGGGATCTTCCAAAGGTTTAAGTAATAAGTAACTCCAGTCCAATTTTTTTTTCTGTCAATAATGACATTCAAACTTAAACACCAGTATACGAGATGTGTTCAAAAGAAAAGGTGATTTTTGAATTTTCGCGGGCTGTGTACATTCGACTATCGATTTTTTTTTGTTATGTTGGTACACATATGTTTATCATATGTTAGCATTATCAGCCATTTTGGATTAGTGGTTGGTTTTTGACAACTGGAAAGGTTTGTCACGTTTTTGTGTGTTCTTGGATTTTTTACTTTTGAAAAAAATGGATCAAAGAATATGTATTGAATTTTGCATTAAAAATGGAATAAAGTGCTCCAACGCACTTAAAATGTTGACTGTGGCATTCGGCGAGTATACTTTGTCTCAAAAAGGTGTTTATAAGTGGTACAAGCGCTTTACAGAAGGCCGAGAAGATGAAGCAATACGGCTCAAACGATCGGAATTGTGGAAAAACAAATCATGGATTTTGCATCACGATAATGCACCAGCTCACACATCAATGCTTGTTCGTGATTATTTGGCCAAAACCAACACCATAATGTAATCATGCCACAACCACCGCATTCACCAGATTTGGCTCCCTGCGAATTTTTTCTCTTCCCGAAACTGAAGAGACCAATGAAAGGAAAGCGTTTTGCCACAATTGATAAGATAAAGTCAGAATCGAAGAACGAGCTGATGGCCATACCGAAAAGCGCATTCCAGAAGTGCTTCGAGGAAGGCTACTTTGAAGGGGAGAAAATGGATATTGATGAATAAATAAATACTTTTCGAAAAAATTCGAAATTCACCTTTTCTTTTGAACACACCTCGTATTTCGTTTTTTTATAAAGTTAGTTTTCATAGTTAAAATAATTTCCAAAGTTTTAATTTTTCAAAGCCCACCAAAACGCTCCAAATCTATGGCCAGTCGTTTTTGGTCAGTTTTGAGGTTAGAATGTCAAATGTCAAATGAAGGATGAGCTTTACCGTTCATCATTTTATATTCTATTCATAGCAAACCATAACTAAATGAAATTATGTACATTTTTTAGAAACTCTAACTCAAAGAATGATAATAGTATTGAGCATTGATAATATCATAATACCCATATTGATAATTGGTTTGCTCATGAATACTCTAATTTATTGCACTAATAAGAGTTTTTTTTTAAATTGAACAACAATTACAGAGGTTAAAGTCACCCAAAATAAGTTTGAATTTAGCCAAAACTATAAAAATACATATTTAAAATACAAAACAAAAGTAAAAATTTAAAATTTCCATATTAATCCAAAAACAGAATGCGCATGTGACGTCAGATATTCCAAATGCAATGGTACCAACATAACAAGTTGTTTTGAAGAGATGATTTTTTATTCACTTTTAAATAACGATTTATAAATTCTACGTATAATTATATATAATAAAAGTTATATATTCAGAATTGGCGTTTGCTGATCTATATGAATACATATTTTTAAAGCCATTATATTCTTCACTGGAGTTCCTTATTGTATTTTAAATATTTTAGAAAAAAGTTAGCTTGTCGTATTTGATAACCAGATCTAAATAGCCAGGAACTTCCCAATCCTCCCATTCTCTTCCATCTCCCTTCAGCATCACAACATAACAATTGGGGATGCCATATTCCCACTGGCTCCGGACAGTTGAGAGCAGTTGGGACTGTTGTGTGGTATTTAAAGCTAAAGCTGTCTAAGAAACTTTTAAATTCTTTAATTGAAGACATTTTAAGCCTCCGCCTTAACGAAAATGAACTGGCAGAGGAAGGATGAATGTAGACTAAATGCTGTAGAATGAGATCTCTGAGGCGAATGTGTGGTAAAACCATGTATGATCGTGTGAAAATGTTGAGATTCGCAAAGAATGCAAGACTGATGTAAGCGTAATGAATAAGATTAAGAAAAGGACGCTTAGATGGTTTGGGCATGGAGAGCGAGTGTAAAGAAAATATAATGACGCGAATGTGAATGGAAGAAGTCGGGGACGCCCTAGGAAGACATGACACGATCAAGTGAATCAAATACTTGAGTCGGGCCATGTCAGAAGTCAGAATAACAGAAAATAATGTATGAATGTGAATGAAGCAAGAAGTGTATGCCAAGATCGATTTGTTTGGCGGACCGTCCTCTCTCCCTACCGCTGTGAGGAAACGGCGTGATGGTTAGCCAGTTGGTTGGTTCTAAATGTGTCGTGTTTTATTAAATATTTTTAAACGATCGCTTACGCCCAAAACGATATTTATATTAGCGCGCTCCCTCACTCTTCCGTGTTAACATATCTCCTTTTCAAACAGGTAAATCTGGGTTGGTTGGAAGTTAATGCCACAGAGCAACTAACCCGCCCTCATAAACACAAGAAATGCATGTAAATAAGGTGTAAAATAAATTTAAAAAGGTATTTATTATTACTGGTATTTCAAATTGCAAAGGAATTTAACACCAGTGGGGTCATATCGTTACAAACAAAATAACTAAATAAATACTGTAAATAACGTAAATAACTGTAAAACGTGTTGAGTCACAACCATAATGAATACAAATAAGGATAAATAGCTCGAAGCAGTGGCGGTTCGTTACCTATTTCATTGGGAGTTAAATCGGAGATTAAAAAAGTGAGAAAAAAAAATTCTATGGATAAAAAAACTATGTTGCTCGTTTTCATATTATAATTTTTTCCCTAGATAAAAGAATTTCATCATGCTACTGATCTAGAAATTAGCGACCTAACAACAAGTAACAATTCGGAAATTTATTAAAACGTCCGTGGCTAATCTATCTTCTCCATTACATAATATTGTTTTGTATACAAATCTACAGTTTTATTCCGAACATGATGAAATTTTGCACACTTAACTTTCGAAACACTGTCTACATGAGTATCATGTAGACAGCATCCCCTTTCTATTATCGTTAAATTTATTTATTTGGTTCATTTTCCCTAGGGCAGGCATAGACCGCACGCCACTGGTATCACCCACACCTATACTGATGGGTGTTTAAATTATGGTAAAATTATGATGTTTGTTTCATTTTCTTATCTTTTTTTATTGATGTTCACTGCGCAAACGCACGTTAGCGAAAACCGCCATTGATTAGAAGTTAGTACACAGCAGAGTGTATAATAATAATTATTAACAAAAATACCAAAGATGGTAATGTGTATCATACATGCAAGAGATTATATTTTTGTGATATTTATGATTATAAATAATTGAAAAAAGTACCGACTAGAGGAGGGCGTTTCAGTTTTTTTTTTTCAAAATAACCAAAACCGTTTCAGTTTCACAAAATAAACGGTTACTCGAAACTATTTAAAAACAGAGTAATAATATATAGTTTTTAAATTATCATAATTTTTATGTTTATTTTTAATAAAAAAAAATAAGTTTGCAATGATAGCGTATCACTCGAAAACGTTTTGTAGCAACGGTCAGCGACTGAGTTTCGGACGGAAGCGTATAGTGAGTTGCTAAGGTGGAAGGCAACTGTTTTTGTTGTTTGCTTTAACGAGAAAGCGTTTCTTTGTATCGCGTTTAATTTTGTAGCAACTAGCGGTCGGCGACTGAATTTCGGGCGTTTAACGTAAAATTGTTTAATGCGTAAGCGTTTGTTTGCGACGGTTTACGACGGGTATAGCAGTTTAGTGAAATGTTGCGGAGAGTCCTATTAATCGTTTCTCGCAAAATTTTAAAATGAATTGTTCTCTATTGGGGAATCATTTCATGCTGGTTTCTTGCCGGCACAGTAACACCTTTTTTTAAAACGGTTTTCCCAAAATCTGCAAAACTGCTGCAACCGTTTCGGAACTTACACGGTTACGAAAAAACGGTTTCACGTTATTTTACTCACCTCTAGTGCCAACTGGCCAAAAGCCGCGAGCTGGACCTAGCGGCAAAAACCGTACCCAAAATTCAGTGACATAACAATATTATAATACCTAAAGTCGTATTCTACGTGTGTATCTTTAAGATAACAAATGGGATAATAATAGAGGTTACAGATAAACCGGATCAAAGTTCACTTGTAAACAGTGGCGGCAGGCGATATTCTCATGTAAATTCCTTTACTCCACATAGAAGGCTACGGGAGAAATGATTCCATATTATTTCGGTTGCAAAAAAGCCTTACTAATTATGCATCAAAAGTATATATACTCGTACATAGTTTGAAAAAAGACACTCCAAAGCGTAGACACAGGTAACTTTTTTACGTTTACGAACTAATCATTGATTTCGTTGTAGCCGAAAAAGTGTTTATAAAAGTAATATTGTAGAAATATGCTGTAGCTCCTAATACCTGAAAATCATTACACATTTTTTTATAATTTTAAATAAACGAAATTAATAATGTTATTATTAAGTTCTATAAGTATTTTTATTATTGTGACAACTCTTTAGGCGTTCAAAGCCATTTTTCACATGGGGACGACTTATTTATATGATTTTATTTAAATGCTCACATACCTCGAGAAGAACGAAATTATTAAGGAATCGTCAACATGGATTTTGGCGGAACCGCTCGTACGGTGATCTTCCGGCGTATGTGACACATGTTTGGGAGCGGTACCTGGGCCTATGACCGGGTTTGGCACCGAGGACTTGTCAACAAACTGCCTCGTTACAGACTTCTCGCATCCTTGCGTACGTGGCTTGCCGACTTTTTGGGGGGACTAAAAGGGGACACAAACTCCAACGGCTCGTAGGGCTTTGAAGGAAAGAATGGACAGAATAAGAATAACCTTGTCGAATTTAGTATGTCAAAGACCCAATCGTGTCTTATTATGTCTAAAAAGGATCGAAATAACAATCTCGTCTCCTTTACTGGAAGCAATCTTCCATACTAACTCTCCATTGATATGCTTGGTGTAACCCTTAGTGACCAACTCAGGGGCTCCATCGAAGCCAAGGTAAAATTAGCCTCTCAGAAACCGGGCGTACAGTACATAGCCCGCAGATACTGTAATAGTACACAACTGCTGACCCTGTATAAATCTCAAGTGCGCCTCACTGTAGAATTTGGCAACCACCTCTGGTCGGGAGCCCCCAAATATCTGAAAAAAACCCACCGCAGAAACAGATTCGCCTATCCTAACAAACGGCTTGCAATCTTTGGAGCACAGACGTCAGGTGGGAATGCTGTCATTGTTCTACCGGTATTTCAATGGAAGATACTCTGAGGAATTAGCGTCATTGATCCCTTCGGCACCGGTGCACAGTCGAGAAACACGCCAAACGCGCGCCCAACATTTGCACACGGTTGACATGTTGAAATGTTATAATTAATTGCAGTGTTGGTGTTAAAAACCAAGACAATTTGACTTAACGCTGCCGCAATAATAAATTTATTTTTTTATTATTATTACTCTAAAAGTATTTTGTTGATTTACGTTTGTAATTATTTAATATTGTTTACATATCACCTACTTACGCATTGTTTGTTTTTATTTATTACGAATGTAAATACTCCTCCCATAACCACGAGCTACTGGAGCTCAACTTATCGAGAGTAGAACAATAAGAAGTACAACAATCATGTTATACGTATGTAATAATTATGTAATTTTTTGTAATAAATAAATAAGATCAAAAACCAAAAAGCTTGCAGAACTTCATAATAATACTTGTATTTGATTTATTTTAAATTACTTAAAAAAAACATAATTAATAAAAAACGTTTTTAAATTTTTGTTTTAAAAGTCACTGGCTCAAAACTTGATAAAGATGGTCGATAAGACATGACATTCGTTGTGTCACGCCGGGTCGTGTGATAGAATTATTGTACGTAATTTCTTAAGAAAAATATAAAATTAGATACTTCTAAAATAATTAATAAGAACTTTGTTTACACTACTGTTTTTTATATCTACGTGTTCAAGAAGCAAAGCTTCCATCATCAGGATAAACAATATACGTATATTGTTTATCGTATTTTATAAGTATTTTGTAATTCCCGAACATTTAATTAATACTAACCATACTTTTAGTGCAAGTAATACATAAAAAATGGAATAGGTTTGCGCCTTAATGACTTAGAAGCTTTAGAAATATCAAAATCAAATAAAAATAGTAATTGCCAAATTTTAAATAAACAATTAGATTTAACCCAAAATCTGATTTTAAGGATGTTCCCTACCTACCTCTAACTCTCTACCTACCCCTCTACCGCCCCTCTACCGCCCCCTCTCCGATGCTCTGTCCTGTTCTACGCTTTCCCCACTTTCGCTGTCTTCTTCATAATCTGTATGTTAATTTAGTTTATATTCCTGAAGAAAGTTGAGTTCAACCGAAATAGGTCGACAGTGTATAAAAATAATAAAGTAATTAAAACAAAGATAAAAAAAATCATTTAAAAAATACTTAAGTTGCTATATACATGAAAACTTCGAAGTAGAATAGCCGCCGTTTTAAGGTTATTCCAAAAAAAATATTACAGCACAGAGTGCCATACAACCAGGATAATACCTCCAAATTTCAACGTAGGATCGAACTGAAACATGATACCAACCCTGATGTATGGCAGTGAGGCATGAAACTGGCAGAGGAAGGATGAAAGTAAACTGAATGCCGTACAAATGAGATCTCTGAAGCGAATGTGTGGTAAAAAAAAAGAGATTCGTAAAGAATGCAAGGCTGGATGTAAGCGTAATGAGTAAGATTAAAAAAGGGACGCTAAGAAAGTTTGAGCATGTGGAGCGAATGAACAAAGAAACGCGTGTAAGAAGAATATATGACCCGAATGTGAATGGAAGAAGCATGGGACGCCCGAGGAAGACATGGCACGATCAAGTGAATCACATACTTGAATCGGGCCATGTCAGAAGTTGGAATAATAAAAGAGAATGTTTGAGAGGATGTATGGATGTTAATGAAGCAAGAAGTGTATGTCAAGATCGATTTACTCTTATTTGACGGTCCGTCCTTTCTGCCTACCCCTGCAGGAAAACGGCGTGATGGTTAGTTAGTTAGTTAACACTGATAACAGATTTTGGTCGGTGGCAAAAATCGATATTATGTAAACATGCAAATAAATTCCTGTCGGTTCTAGACAATATATCATGTCAGCTATAAACACTTGTCAGATTACAGATTTATTTAGAAATATTCCCGCTTGATATTCAATTTAAAATATACGTGATTCTACTGCTATTGATGTTTGGTGGCAAATATGCCACTAGGTGACCAGAGTGGTTACGATTATAAAAGGAATTGAACCGTTTGGATGCTAAAAATATACAATAATCTCGATGATGCCTATCGCTAAAGCAAACTGAGCATAGGTTGATTCTTATTGCAAACTAGAATCAACTATGTTAAGTTAGGTCGGTCGTTGAAAGAATTTCTTACTTGCACTATACGCGCACTAAAACGGTTGAGACAATGCAAGTATATCATTTAATACGGCATTATATGTATTGTGTGGAATTTTTAACACGTGCCAACAGTAATTTTAAAACCATAATACAATATAACATTTCTAACGAGCATCCATTAGGCCATTGTCGGGCCGTTTTTTCCTCGGCCAAAGTCGAATTGATAACAATGAAGTTGTTATGTAGAACATTTATGTTCTTATATCTTATAGCATAACAGCGGCCCTCGGGTGATCGTTCACAAAAGCGGCGATATACAAATTATCCAACAACATTCTTTACGGTAAAAAATTAACGTAATATCAGAGAGGGGTCACTAGGGTCCCCCACAAAATCGCGAATCGACCGTGACTCTTAATATTAATTTTGACCTTTCCAGTAACACTTACATATTAGTTACTACCGTTTTAATAATAATAATAGTACGAAAGCGAGCGTGACTTTTTAATATTAATTGACTAGTGAATGTATTATTGTAGCCCTTTTCAGTAAAATGCACCTTTTATGACAAAACTGGGGGAAGGGGGCTTTTACATGAAAATAATACAAAACAGTTTTTTTGTTACAAAATAATGGCAGAACAAGTAAATGGTATTGTTTACAAAGCATAATGCACGAATCAAACACATATAAAATTACGAAAAAAAAGCACTTCTTAAAAAATAAAAATAACATTTACAAATTAGATATGTAACAAGTGTGAAATAAATTAAAAAATTAGATAAATTGTTGTGAACCTACCCATCTGACCCTAACTGTTTAACCTACTGCTCGAATTCCTCTAGCTATTGTTTACCTTAATCCTTTGACCAGACAATGTGAACGAATACCCTTTTGTAACAGTAGCTATTTAAATTATTATTTGATTATTATTATTTACTTATTATTATTTACCTATTTTTATTATTATATACTAATTACTATTTACTTATTAATATTGTATGTGTATTATTATACGCTAATTACTATTTACTGATTATTATTTACTTATTATTATTTAATTTTTATTATTATTTACTTATGATTATTTACTTATTTTTATTCATGTATTATTATTTACTTATTACTATTTAGTGATTATTATTTAATCACTACTTCCTGTTAACAAAAATACGGTCACCCTATGATTGTGGCTAAGTGGAGCACAGATACTGATACTTTATGATAGTTATTTAAGTTAAAATGAAATTATTATAGTTGTAATATATAAACATGTGGCCCAACTTAAAGATTTACTGTATATTTCATAGTTGTTTATAGTCTGAATAACTTAGGTGTTATTTAATATTAAAAAAAAATTATAATATATCGTTTCATTAAAATAGGACTGTCCTAGTGAGATGAGTGGCTAATGTTTTTGGTTTTTTGATTTATTTTTTTAAATCTAAGAATAAATAAATAAAAAATAAATATACCATCTCGGAATGTATAAATAAATACGCTAATACATTATCCGCAAGGCAAAACCATAAGTCATTTGTAATAATGTTCTCTGGTAATTCCTTGAAATATGATTATTGTCATATCTGTATCTATGCCCGTAACTTTCTAAATATTTCTATAGTTCGTTTATAAACCATAGGTTTCCTCAATTCCGGGTTCATTCCTCTTCCAACATTGCTAGGGTACAGTTTGCCTAGTTCAAAATTCTTTCATCTTTATATCTCACATGTAATAAAATACCTAAACAAAGTATCTGACTTTATACTAAATATACAACCCGAGCCAACAAAAAGGAGATATATATATAATAAACAAGTCAAGAAACAAAAGAATACTCAGTTAAGAACAGGTAAATGATCCCCAAGAACAAGTTGTATCTACGTATAGGTACAAAATATTACTCGTGTATTTCAGCAAGTATTTATGAAAAGTTAATTTCAGCATTTCCAAATGTGTCGACAATATTCCCAAATCTATTATCAAAAATTTGCAGCCGATTTATGTGTGAGCCTGACAGTTTGTTTTTAAATCTTCTGAGAAAAAGGTAGCAATTTTCCTATTATTTCTGGTCGGTAGATATCATTTTATTATGGCGAGAATTTCGGGGCTTTCAATAGAACACGGTTAAAATTAATAAACGTAAGAAATTTACGATGAATCCATTCTATATTGTTGGAATGTACTTTGTAAAAAGGGGGAATAAATAGACCCACTTCGGAACGGGAGGGTTAAATGTACTCACTAATTCAAATTTCACAGCAATAATTTGTAAAAAAGTTCGTAACGAATATTGAATCATAGTGAATCGGCAAAAGACCAACTCTGTATTTTTAAATGGCAATAGTCGTTACATTAGTCACTAGATGAATATAATTTAATAATTTAAGTCTATATCTTCGATTAGTTCCAATCCCAGAGTGAAAGATAACTATAAAGAAAGATAAAGCCCCGGTGAAAGACCACCATTCGGAAATGAAACGTTGATTGAAATGGCTTTATCCGTGTTTGGTGACCAGATCTGCATAGCCAGGTACTTTTCCACCTTCCCCCCCCCATATCTTTCCCTTCCCCACTACCTTCAGCCTCATAACATACATTGCGGATGCCATAGTCCCACTGGCACCAGACGACTGGAAGCAATTAATTCGCAGAAAAACTCAATAATAATTATCTCTTATGACTTATTTATTTGAAATTATAATAATTATTACCGAGACACAAAGAAACAGGTTTGAACACTATGGGTAATTTATAGAGCAATTATGGATGAACACAAGTTTTACGGTTTTTACCTCTATCCGGCCCTAAATTTTTTGCCATGGGTCACTCCAAGTGTTTAGCTACGTTTGGTGACTTAGCGAGGATGGTCGGGTTCATGGGGTGAGGTTTGTCCAGGTCTTGCGGCGGATGCGTCTACCCACCAACTGCGTGGCGGGCCGGATCGAGAGGCCGGTTGAGGGAGACCGCTTGACCTCTCCAGCAGGACTCTCTATACCCATCGCCTTGCACCTCAGTGGAGGGGGTGAATTAATGCGGCCGTTACTTCTAGACACTGATCCCCAGATTACTACGAACCCCTCATACCTTTTTCCTTCCCACAACTTCCTCTCCTCCCTTTCCTTAAATATACCCTCCACAGCAGGATCTCCAAAGATGACATAAGCCCTGAGGGAAATTATTTTCCTCAGGGCCTCCTGTATGGAGTTATTATAAAAGATTTAATAAATGCTAAAAACGACAAAAAAGCGCCCTCCAATCCTCTCGACTTGAAATGTGAAGAATTTGAATGGAAAATGGAAAATCAATAGCATTAGATTAATTTAAACGCCGTCGGGGTTTTACAGAGGCCTTGACTCAAAAGTCCAGATGCAGCCAAGTACCTAATGACTGCATCATTACAACTTGCAACTACTCGAACATGTCATTACGTGGACAATATTATGGACACAACAGGTTATTTCCATGGCGTGCAATTAGACAAATGTACAAAATAATTACATAGGTATTTCACGTTCAATGCAGCAGATTTCGATTTGTATTTATATTTTTATTTAAAAAATAAAACAATAACTATGTTTACATTACTTTTTATACTTTTGCCGACCGGGTTTCTCTACTACCGTAGCTTCTTCTGGGTAGTATACAACTAAACTATAAACTAAGATACACATGTGTTATAGATTGATAAAAAACAGGCAAAACAGCAGCTACCTGCTGACCGGGAAGTGTGTGTACTTTGTTTATTGGGAATAATTTAAGAATTGGACCATTATTCAAATTTATTTGATTATTTATGAGTCTACTATTAGTGTTTTTGGCTTTCCTTATTTCTAACGCTTCCAAGTTATCTAGTCGAATGCCTGTTCCATTTTTATGCAGTAAACAATAAAAAAGTTTATTTCTAAACTAAAAGCCAGTTCCAATAGGGAAACATCCATTATGATGACCATCGGAAAAAAAAATAATGACCAACTAATCCTAACAAAAGCAGACAGAGGTAACACGGTCATTATAATGAATAAAGGTGATCATAACTCTAAAGTGCAAGATTTTATTCAAAGTGACAAATTTGACATTCTACTAAGAGACCCTACTATTAAATTCCTCGATAACATTAAAAGTGCAATAAAAACATGTAAATCCCCAATCTCCCAAGACAAATCATACCAACTAGTTAAATTCTTAACAAAAAATCCGAAAGCCCCTTAATTATATGGTTTCTTAAAAATAATTTATTAATAATGACGCCACAAAATGGATACCAAACTTTTGAAGAAATTATTTAAGTAATTATTAGCAACAGAAACTTCAATCGAGCCTTGACGTGTTCCAAGTATGTTATTGATTCTTACTGTTTTTTGTCATGATGAGAGTACCGTGAAACGTTGAAGAGTTCACAAATCACAAATAGTTAATTATAATATCACCATCGAATGTTAGAACAGTGATTAGCAACCTTGGGCCGAGAGGCCGAAATAATCACCAGACCCACAGTTTCAAAGAAAAAAACGGGGAAGGAAATCATCTATCGGAATTCAAAAGATTGCTACTATGCCCAAATTCAAACAATGGATCATCATTGAATTCATCAAAAAAAAAATCTAAACTTGTTTTTCCAGGCCTACTAGTTTATGTTTCTTCTGTCATCTCCAAACAACTTCATATTTACGAGAATAATGTTTGAAGTCTGTAACTATTTCGCGTTACTATCCCTCTTTAATTTTTTTTAACTAATTTGAACAATTTTCCCTTTTATGGAAAAAACACGCTGAAAATAATTATATTCAAATAATATGAAGGGGCAAAAAAATTCCCATAAAAGACAGATACTATGCAGCGCGTAAGATAGGAATAGTGAAAAACTTTACTTATTACCACGGCGCATGTATGGTTACAAGGTTATAAGGTTAAAACGCCCTTAAACCGGGCTTAAGACCGAGCAATACCCTTCGAGCAGTAACTGAACATTGTTTATATCGTATTGTAAAATTTTTGTGTACAGTGCCAGGGAATATTTCTCCCTCTTCCTGTGTCAACTGTGGTTAGAGGTGCATAAATGCGGAGATAATATTCTATTCCCAGTGAGCGGGCTGCCTGTAGCTACTGTAGGGCTTTTATTTATTTTTATTTCATTGAACACTGTTTGAAAATGGAAGAGAGAGGGAGCGCGCTAATATAATAAAAAAATTAATTCAATTTTAAATAAATAAATTTAAATTTAATCAATTTTTCTTTATGTTTATAATTCGTCTATTCTTACATAATTGTGTTCTATGTTCATCATTTGTCCATACTTGACATTATTATTTTTTATTATTCGAAATATTCCTGACGAGGAAAGCATCGCTTTGGAAACATGTCGATATGTACGAGTATATATTAATAAAGTGGTGAATACAAAGTAATTTTTAATTCATTCATTAATATAATAACGCTTAGGGCGTAAGCGATCGATTAAAAAATATTTAATAAGATACGACGCATTTAGAATAGAGCAAAAATCTCAAGACTCTTGCATTTAAAGAAACATTGTGAATTTGCTCATACCTATAACATGTTAAATAACAGAACCGCACGTGTTATTTATATTTTCAGAGCATAATTTGCGATTTTTTTTTCTATCGAGAGGATTTCGTATAATTATTTTTTCAACCAAACATCTGAATAGATATCTTAAAAAATAAAGCCTTTTTTAAGTACCTTAAAAACTTTTAAGTTTTCAAGGGAAGTTTGTAATATGTACATATATACGAGTATTCATATATTCGGAATGCGGAGGCTTGAGGCCGGCTGGACTATACCAACGATGAACCGGTGTGTAAGAATCTAAAAATTAAGACAGACTGAAAATAAATAGTTCGTGTTACGATCGAGACAAAACTCGCAAGAAATATGAGTTACCAATTGTTTTTGTGTTTAATTCGTAGAACTCCATTTAATTTTTAAAAAATTTAATGCAAATCAAATTTAATAATATTATTATTAAGTTCTGCAAGTATTTTTAGTTGTTATTATTGTGACAGCTGTTTCGGCGTTTAAGGCCATTTTTAAACGCCGAAACAGCTGTCACAATAATAACAACTAAAAATACTTGCAGAACTTAATAATAACATTATTAAATTTGATTTACATCAAATTTAAAAAAAAAATAAAAATAAAAAAAAAGAAGAAAAAAGAAATATGAGTGTTAAAAATAACTAATAAAACTATATGTAGATGGATTATTCAAGAATCGTTACAGTCCATAAAAAATATTAAAATTTTAGGTTCGATTACTACTGGATTACAGCTGGAATGCCGGAAATATATTTAATTATAAAGTGTTTTTATTACCAGGGTCAGGTTTTTAAGGCTGTTGATTGCTTCCAATGCAGCATGTCATTAAATAATACGGTAGGTACTTAAAATCGGTTCCGACAGCCAACTTCAGGTTATTTGACGGTTGTTTTACGCGTTTCAAGGTCTTGTAAGATACATTTGTTTACAGAATATTTATTGTATGATATTATTGATTGAGTCATTAAATGGAGTCCAAATGGGATTTGCACCATCAATAAAGGTTCTTGAGGTAGAAACTCTTCTCTTTTTTTTTAAATAACTCCACAGGAGTTATATTATTATCTTCTATATTATCTTTGGGGATCCTGTGTGGAGGGTCTTTTAGAGGATAAGAAGGAGTGAATCTGGGTCTTGTTGTAGGAGGGAGGAAACAGCCGAGCTGTTGAACACATGTGACAAATATTACATGACACCGTATGTATTGGACGCGCGTTTGGCGTGTTTCCCGACTGTGAACCGGTGCCGAAGGGATCAATGACGCTAGTTCCTTAGAGCAAGTACTATTAAAATACCGGTAGAACAAGGACAGCATTTCCACCTGACGTCTGCTCCAAAGATTGCAATCAGTGTGTTAAGATAGGCGAATCTATCAAACGGACCGCCCGTTTCTGCACAGAGTCAAGGGCTTTTTTCAAATATTTTGGGGCTCCCGACCAAAGGTGGCTGCCTAATTTTACAGTAGAGCGCACTTGCGATTTGTACAGGGTCAGCAGTTGTGTACTATTATTGTATTCTATGAAGCTAAGCAATACTATCTCCATACCAGCACAAGCACATCGATAAAAGTTTTATCGATAATATCGGTAACTTGTCATCGTTCCCAAACACGACTGCAGAAACAACAAATCGCGTCGACTAAAATGCTCAATTTAGCCGACGTGAACAGTTGTTTATGTTGGCGATTATAGTCGTGAACGATGACAAGTTACCGACATTATCGATAAAATCGATGTGCTACATATACATGTATACTTTTTGTGAATTACAGCGTCCATTTAATATTCACATGAATAAACAAAAATACGTTTCAGGATAGAAGTTAATTAGAATGACAAGAATTAAAAGAAATGTTTGCAAGTCTCTTGAAACCTTCAAAGTTTATATTGAATATATCAAGAGAGATGTTATTTAACAGCACCATATACCCCTTGTCATGCTGTGCTGAGCCAACACGTCTGTTCTGCCATGTGGTATGCATAGCAGATCGTGGTGCCGCCCCTGTCAGAAGTTGTTTGGTACAAATAACTTATAGCACTCCAGGAAGTATGGACTCCGTGGTCGAGAGGTTACAATACTTTCCTACGAATCCGGAGGCCGCGGGTTGTAATCCCGGCGCGAGTAAGTAAATTTTATTTGATTAAAATGTATTATTTCACAATTTATTCATTAAAAATAATATACAGTATATTTGCGGCACGTTCCAGAGTGGTAGACACTGTCAGTATCGCCCTGGTGAAAGGCCACCATTCAGAATCGAAACTTTGCTTGAAATGGCTTTAGCCGTTTTTGGTGACCAGATCTGAATAGCCAGGTAATTCCCCACCTTCCTCTTCCCCATCTCTTTCCCCTCCTCAATACCTTCAGCCGCACAATATACCCCAATTGGGGATGCCATAGTCTCACTGGCTCCAGACGGTTGGGAGCAGCTGGGAATCGTGCGTGGTATCACAAAAAAAAAACTTTCTATCAAATTATATATGATTTTGTACGCTGTTACTGTGTCCAACTCTTTCTAGAGTGGAGATTAGTAGTAATATTGGTGATTGGTCGCCTTTCGCGAGAAAAAAAAACACAATTTAATTTGACCGTTGACATCGATTAAAATATCGTTAGTTTATGGACCCCGTTCGCCCCATAGATACGCTTGTTTAAATATCAATAAACATCGCGGCTACAATTTTGAGCGAAAAACAAAATGATTGAACTGAGACAGATTTGAACTTGGTGAAACGGAGAATCGATAATTTACGATAATTTCACGGGATAACTACAATTGAGTGCAAATTTCTATATATAAAAATGAATGTTTGTCTGTCTGTCTGTCCTAGGTTTTCTCGAAAATTACTAGACCAATTACCCTGAAAATAGCATAGTTTGTACTTAGTCCCGGGAAGGTTTAGAGAATAATTTGAATGAAATCCAATATGTTAAAACTGTTACTATAAAGTTTTAAAATTGGTATGTAAAACATTGAACTTGCCATGTTGTATTGAGATTATTACATAGATATACCACTTTGGTTAGCCACAGATTATATATTTAAAAGAAGAAGGTTTGTTTGGGTAGAATATTTTCAAAATGGAAAACACAAGTAGGTACCTACTTAAGAACTTTATTATTAAGATATATTTTTAGAAAAAATGTTTGGAAAGAAATAAAATTTTCAAATTATTGTTTCTTTGTTTAGAGATAGTAATAGTCGTTACAAGGCATTACTTTCGCGGTCAAATCAATTATGGCACCGAAACGACAAGCAATAATTCACAACATCATAACTTTATTCCAAAAATAACAAATAATCTCGCGCAAGGCCGGGTACATATCAGCTAGTAAAATATAATTGTAGGAACTTACCTCTGGGATATCTGAGAGCCTTGTCTTTCCATTAACAGGGGGACCTGAAAATATGAAGAAAAAAAGAGATATTAATTTAAATAATAATTAAATAAATTTAGAGAACAATTAAAATCACCATAATTGAAAAACCATTTAATCCGTAAAATAATAAATAATGTAATTTTTTTTTGCCGAATTTTATCGAATAAAACTTCAAGGGTGCGTAGTACCTAAATGCATGGTAAGTACACGTTGATTCAAAACGATGGACTCAATTTCACACGTTCTCCTCTGATACGAGGTTGCCCCCAGACAGACAAATCCAGTTTACTCAAATTTGTAATACTAACGACAAACGCTCTTTCCAGTTGTAGGTTCAGTGTTAAAATGGAGACGAAAGGCACGCCGCACTACAGTTGCCGAATCAGTTTTACAGAAAACCTTGTGCCGCATAGTAGCCATTTTACTCACAACCGATACGAAATGGCTGCTTGATAGCGCAAGAACTACAGCGGTCGTTCGTGCATCTATGATCGACCTAGCGGTGGAATTTTAAACTTTTGGACCTCCTCTTTCCATTGCTATGTAGATCACTCCTATGTAACATATAATTACAGATTGATCATTCGAAAGGTTGGGAAGAAAGACCGTTACTGTTATTTATCGATAAAAAAAATTAACACCTCTTCAAGAACAGGTAAGCATAACTCACTGAATAGATAATCCATATAAGTATGATCTATACTGATGTGAAAGAAAAATAATGTCGCCAATTTACATCAGACCTATCGACTCCTAGGCCCCAGGCAATTGATCATAAGTTCAAGAAAGATTTGGGATATTTGAAAAAGATTGATAGATTATAACAGGGGGGTAAAAATGAGTTTACTTCGGACACACTGACACGCCCACAATGCGCTTATTACTAGAGACCTGAAAATTTCGGGTATATTATCTCGTATTTTCGTATTTTTCAAGCGATATACTGGTATTTTAAAATAAGAAAGTTATATGGTACGTTTTAAATAATCATTTGTCTATGGTTTTAAAAAGCTTGAATAGCCACAAAATAAAATGCAGCTAACTTCACGTCGAAAACGACGCGCACTGTAATTCTTTTTTCGATTTTCCGCTTTTGTCGCAAAATATCACCGATTTAACTGGAAAAAAAACCATTCTCGTAAACAAATAACGCGAATTTCAACAAAAATAACGTGAATTTTTCAAGTCCGTACTTATTACTCGTTCTACAAATATGTATTATTATAAAACTGAGCAGCTGACCGAAATAGAAGTATTGGTGAATCAAAAGATAACAAGGACAACGCCCTGGAGTAAAGTTGCTGGCCTTGTGATCCAAGAACTCAAACTGCAGTGTGCAGTCCTTTTTATGCTAATACCACACTAGTGTCCAACCGTCTGGAGCCAATGCGTCTTTGGCACTCCCAATATAATATTGTAGGACGGGAAGAAGAAGGGGAGAGAAAGGTGAGAACTCCCGTAAGAAAAGCAAAAAAAAACCTAGTATTATAATTTGATCCCACTTTAAACAGCACGCCATTCACATTCAGTGCTAAAAAACCATCCGTCCGCCAAAGCTGCCCATGACCAAGTTCGGAATGAATCCCGTACATGCGTTATTAATAACGCACGTATGATACTTTCCGTCCTATGAAATATTTAGTACAAAACACACCACAGCCCAACAGCGGGAGACGTACGAACCATAAGAATCTACAAGCAGCCCAGGTGCGCAGCGACTTTGGGATTCCATAATCCCAAATTCGTACGGAATAGTATTTGGAAGTAAAAACAGATTTTTTTTCTCTTTGATTAACGTATTTTATGTTGTTATTAAATAAAGTCAATAATCATTGATCAGAAAAGCTTTGCCTACCCTAAAAGAATATTGTGAAATGTGTCTGTTTTTTTTAACAGAATTAATTTATTTTTACAATAATTAACAGAAGATAATAATAAAAACGACCTTTCTCACTGTTAAAAAAATATTCAATGTTAAGCAATTACAATCGAGAAAACCAGCCTACAGTTGGTTATAGATGAATGCATGCCACTGTAGATGTTACTTTTTGTGGGCATATTTCTATAAAGGTATACACATTTTTTTTAAATCCCTATTTGCGCATAAATGCATATTGTTAAAGTTTTACAACATGTTCTTTAGCCAAAGACGTTTTAATGAATCGTCGAATTTTATCTTTTTGGTAGGTTGTGATCGCTGTTGTTGGGATGTCATAAAATTACTTTAGACCCATGGAAAAATATATACATGCCTACATAGAAAAGACCAATATATAAGATTTTTTAAATATCTGCACCAGCACCCATGATGCTATCGCAAAAATTACAAACTACTTATACACCGCCCTAGCTTCAAATGAAAAATATTTGGGAATTTTTAAAACCTTAAAAAAGTATTTGTCAATACATCCACATGTAAATTTAAATAAAAAAATAATTGGATTTGACGAAACCGCAATATCATGGATAATTGGCTTTTTATAATTGGTCTCAGCAGTTAAAATTGTTAAATGAATCAAGTGACTAGAAAAGTAGTAACTTCTCGATACCAAAAGGCACAGTTTTAGGACCACTTATATTTATTAAATAAAACAACCACTTTGTTATAACCACGAAATTTCGCTTGGCTCAGAATTTGTCAGGGGAAATATTTTTTTATTTTTTATTTGGAAAACCAACGGTTTACAATAATTATTATGTATGGAAAATAGGTGTAAAAAAATTAACCAATAATAGATTTTCACTTAAGTATTTAAAGTATTCAATTAAAAAAGAAAAGTTACAAGCTTAGCCTACGGGATTAGGATGATGGGAAGGGGGGGAAGGAGGGGAAGGGAAAGGATCTAGTCTGTGTAGAGTAATATCTATTGTGTGAATGTTATTTATTGATTTTAGGTTTAAAATTACGAGGGACTGAGTTGAATAAGTCGAACCCACTGTATGAAGTGTTAAAAATGTGTGAAACGCGGTGAATAAAGGTGTTTCGTTTTGAGTTAGTGTTGCATTGGGGTGGGCTTAGTGTGTGGTTTTGTCTGGTATGTCTGTTAGGTACTCTCAATTGAATTCGTTCAAGTAATTCAGGGCAATCTATCACAGAGGTGGCTATTTTTTTTTGTAAAAACAGTACGTCTGCGGAATTTCTACGGCTTTCTAGTGACGAAATCCCGAAGAACGCGGCTGACTCCTCATAACTCAAGTGGGGACGATAGTCCCGAAAATCGAAGTATCGTAGAAAATGCTTTTGTAATTTCTCAATCCTTTCTGTATGTGATATTATGTACTTGGGATTCCAGACTTGAGAGACATACTCCAGAGAACTGCGTACATACCGCGAAGTATAGCAGTTTTATTGTGTTATAATAACTAAAGAATAATACAGAGTTATCAGTTATGTATAGTTACAGAATACAACAGAGTGAAACAAAGATAATACGAAAGAGAGAGACAAAATATTAGAGGGAGACAACAATAGAAAAGTATTATGTGTAAGAGGGAGACAAGATTAACATATATTAATAATAACAGATAGTAAATAGGAGTCTAATATATTCGTGATTCATAACAAAGCGTTTGTTGTATTTAATATAATGTCAAACCACAAAGTGATTGCTTCTTACGAAAATATTTATTTTTAAATCTAGGGCTGAAAAATCATTCATTACAGACATTAGAGGTAATGTTTTCTGGTGTAAAAGACATTATATGGAAATTTTTTATTCAACCGAAAAGATTTTTTCTTCAATTTATTAATATTCGATTGAACTGCCATTGAGATAAGCCACGAGCCGCCACTGGTAAGTACATACTTCTAAATTGCTAAACTAGGGCGATACTGAATGCATTTTAAAACTGCAATTAAATACTGAACTTACTAACCCATAAATTTATTTAAATTATAATAATACCACAAAGTAAACGCTTTTACGAATCTCTACATAAAAATAAATGTTTTGTGTGTCTGTCTGTATTCGATTTTCTAGAAAATTCCTATGCCGTGCCGGAAAGGTTCAGAAAGTAGTTTGAATGAAATCCAATGCGTAAAACTGTTGCTATAACGTTTTTAAATTAGTATGAAAAATATCGAACCAGGCATGTTGTATCGGGGTTAGCCCATAGATATACCCCTCTGGATAACCACAGATTACATATTCAAAAGGGTTTGTTTGGGTAGAATATTTTCAAAGTGGAAAACACAAGCAGGTACATATTCAAAAGGGTTTGTTTGGGTAGAATATTTTCAAAATGGGAAACACAAGCAGGTACCTACTTAAGAACTTTATTATTTTGATCCATTTTGAAAAAATAAATGTTTGGAATGAAACAAAATTTTCAAATGAATGTTTATTTGCTTAGAGATAGTAATAGTCGTCACAAGGCATCACTTTCGATGTCAAATCAATTAAGGCACCCAAACGACAAGCAAGAATCCATAATTTAACATCATAATTTATCAGCGCTATCCGAAAATGATTAATGATCAGACGAACTAATCGGTATTCAAATCAGTCGTTATTTATTTGCACAGCCGAAACGATCATTGTTTACTTTCCATAAAAAAAATGTCAAAAATAATAAAAATGATTCTACAAATCGGTTTTTATATGTAAGATGAACTTTGCAACTGCGGCTAAGAAAAAAATATCTGTATCATTTGGATATGATATCAACGGTCAAAGTTGAAAAGTTTTAATTTATTAGGTAGGTTTAATTTATTACCTAGTGGTGGCATGAAAAGCTGTGTCTATCCCAAGAAAAGCAAACCATTAAAAGAAATTATAAAAACACGATAAATTTCTGATTGAAATTTGGAAAGAAACTTGTATGCTTCTTTATTCAGTTGACCACTACAATTAGCGAAAATATCAATTTTCAAATATTCAATGTATAATTCATACCCAAATGTGAAAAAACTACACACATCCTACCATTGATCATAGAGCGATGCACGACACTGGTACCTAGTACCTAACAGCTTTAGTGCCTACGTTCAACGCCTGGCCATAGACGATGACGACGAACAAACTGTGCTATTTTCAGCGAAACCAGTCGAGTAATTTTCGATAAAATCGAGGACAGACAGACACACATTCATTTTTATATACAGAGAAGAAAATGACGTGTAGGTACCGTAAATTATTAATATGCAATAGTGTAACGTGGATGCCTCACTGGGAAAACCTGTACTGAGGTGTTCACGTATTTATGGTATAGTATTATTGTGAAATGGTTATACAATTAAGTTAAAGAATAATAAAAAAATACATATTTTTCATTAAAAAAAAAATTGAAAATAATAATAATATTGAAGGTAAATGTTGTTATGTCATGATTGGTTTGGTATAATTAAGTTATGAAAAACTCTGTTCCTTTTGTTTCTATCCAGATCGGGATATAAAGTTTTATTAAATGTGTTGGTGTATTCCCTCTTATTTGTTTCAAAGATTGTAACCATGATTATATAGTTTAATTGCATAGTATTTAAAATGACTGTCTGTGGATGGTATATTTGAATGGGATATTAGGGGTGTAGTTTGTTGAAGATCTTGTGAAAATAAATTATTGGGACAGTGGGGGAATATGAAGATTAGATTTGAAGAGATGAAGAATTGCAAATTTAAAGTAAAATTTTCAAAATGCCATAATGTCTAAAAGCTTAAAAATTTCAACAGAATCTGTAAAATATGTTTACCCGGGGGCTTGGGAGTTTGTCGCTCCGCTGCTAGGAAATATAAATAAGGGATTTAAGGGGATAGAAAGATCATTGTTCGTGCATGTTAGTTTAGAGATAATTCAATAAAAAAATACTTCATTTTTGTTAAAAAGTTTATCTCATTCAAACTTTTTACTGGAATTATACATACAGTTCGGCATCAAGCAAATAAAAGTATTAGCTTTAAGGAAAAAAAATTAAGAAAGCAATCTTTGATTTTATTTGTAAGTACAGGTAAGGTTACGTGACATTGATCCATCTACAATTTTTATGACTACCTTACTAATGCTTGAATTTTAAAAAATCCATTTTAGAAATTTTAAATTTGTTTTTCATCACTGTTTTGAATTATCATAAAAATCATCAAAGTGAGATTATTTTCCATGGACTATGTTCGTTTTTCGCAAAATGGTCGTGAATTTGTTATAATCTTTCTTTTGAATTTCGATGTATTTTTACGATCAGGGTGGGACATTGATTTAAAAAAAAATCATGTATGCAGATTGATAGCTTACAAAATGTGCTTAGTGTAACCCTAAGCGACCAGCCCAGGTATGGGGGCTCCATCGAAGCCAGAGTCATATTAGCCTCTCAGAAGCTGGGCGTAGTGTACAGAACCCGCAGATACTGTAAATATTACACAACTGCTGATCCTGTACAAATCGCAAGTTCGACCCGCTGTAGAATTTGGCAGATACCTCTGGTATGGAACACCAAAATTTCTGAAAAAAAAACCCTGACTCTGTCCAGAAACGGGCGGTCCATTTGATAGATTCACCTATCTTAACAAACGGATTGCAATCTTTGGAGCACAGACGTCAGGTGGAAATGCTGTCCTTGTTCTACCGGCATTTTAATGGAACATGCTCTGAGGAATTAGCGTCATTGATCCCTTCGGCACCGGTGCACAGTCGAGAAACACGCCAAACGCGCGCCCAACATTTGCACACGGTTGACATTTGTTACATGAGAACGGGTCGCTTCTACAACTCGTTTTCATGTTCAACAGCTCGGCTGAGGAATGATCTGCCGGCCTCTGTGTTTCCTCCCTCCTACTACATGGGTCTCTTCAAGACCCAGGTTCACTCCTTCATATCCTCTAAAAGACCCTCCACACAGCATCCCTAAAGATGATATAGGCCTTGTGGGAAATTATTTCACTCAGGGCCCTCTGTGTGGAATTAGCGGAAAAAAATTGCATTTTTATCTTATTTTCGCTCTGACACATTGATCTTCGCTTCCCCTTACCCTTCAACGAATACAAGTAGGTAATTAGGAGGCAAACAAGACACCGATAAACCAAGTATTTAGTTGAGCATTGACTCTATTTGCCTGTTTCCGAGCATTTTTTTCGCTGAAATTCCCTAATTAATAAAGTTTATTAAGGTGCCCGCCCACTTTCATTCCCAATAAAATAGTACCACTTTTAAGACAATAAATTTAAAAATAAAAATCGGATAAGTATATCCGAGACACTGTCCAATGATTGCAAATAAATTCGGGTAGAATTTGTAGTTATAACAAAAAGGTAGAGGTCAAAAATATATGAGAATTAATTCAATGAAAAGGATATTGACAGTTCATAGAAATCGAGGTATGACACCGGTAAGGATGACGGGACGGATTGGTGTAGCCATGGCTCAATGGTTTAGAGCGCAAGTTCCGGATAGACCATGAGGTCCTGGGTTCGAGTCCCAGCTGCTACTGTTACCTTTTTCTTTTCTGCGTCTTTTCTGTTTCATGTTTCATTTTGAAAGTTGTTAATATTATCTTCAATGATTAAAAATGTATTACAATAAGGTTTATAAGTTTCAATAAGTTATTCTAAAAAATTGAAAATCCGTTTTCATGAGTTCGCTGTGAACCCTCGGATTTCGTACTCGTGAATAGTTTTTTCAGAGTGCCTTTATTACATAATGTGATAAATATGATTCCCCAAATGCTGGTCTAAGAACATATTATTTAAAATTAAGTATTTACCGTCGGTGATATTTTGTCGTTGCGCAATTCGAGAGGCGATAGACGCGACGAAGCAATTTCAACTTTATCGTTATCACCGCGATGAGTATGCTGGCTACTCTTGGAATTCAAAGTATTTTCCGAAAATGTAGGGACAATTGTAAAAAATAATACGTTTGAAAAAATATATTTTTAAACATTTTTATTGTATAATATTAATTACATACAATAGGAACTTGTACCCGCTAAGCCACTGCAAGTAACTTGTCAGCGGGAGTTTAGTTCAACAATATTATATAATACAACAATAAATAACAATCATACAAATGTAGCTCAAAATGAGAACAATATAGGTACATGCATGTTGTGATCAATGCACACAAGTTGGATTTTTTTTTAAATACGTGAAAACATCATAACAGTTTTGTTATAGAGATACTAGAGTCCAATTGCATTTAAATAATATTATAAAAATATCAGTAAGTGTTAAACAAATTGAGAAATAAATATTAAAAAAAACAGCAGTACATTTTTGTTACAGTCAGGATAGACTTAATATAATAGTAACACTTAAATAATTGTAAAGATACCCGCAGGTATCAAGGAGATATACAATTAAGGAGACCATCATATTTGTTCAATAGACAAATATAAGAAAGAGCAAAATAGCGTAAATACAGAAGGAGCTATAGCAATACACAAGGTTACTTTCCAAAAGCCAACACTTTAACATCAGTGAGAATTTCGTCATAGAGCTATTGTTTTTTAAATTCGTATGGCAACTTGTTAAATATAAATGGTACAATGTATTCAAGGGTTCGTTGACCATATTTATTTTGAAATATTGGCACTATCATTCCTATATTATGTGTGAATCTTGTATCGTGTACATGATCCAACACTGCCTTATACTGACTGTCAGATATATGTTGCAGTGGAATTTTTTGCCACAAAAGAGCACGAACAGGTAATACATTAATTGATTTGTACATGATATTAATGTCTCGCCTTTGGTTAAAAACTGTTTTACTTACTAGCAGCTTTACCAAGGCGCTTTGAATCAGCTGTAAATGTTGATCTATCAACTTGATTATTGAGCATTTGGTGCATAAATACTCACCATTAGCATACATAATCATCAGCCGCCTTTCAGAGGTCATAAAGAATGATCGTGTCGCATGTGCATTGTGCAATGTAAAGACAGTGGGTGGGTCGTGGAATATGGCGTTTCCATGACCGTAAAGTCACCGAGATATGAATATCGACCTTTACTAAGCTAGATAACCGTAGTAAAGCTTAAAGAAATAAAATTTCTGAATATGCAAAATAACGAAAAAAATACTCAACTACGCATTATTGACCAAAGAGACTCAAAAATGCATAAATATTTGCAGATGCTTATAATTCTATGTGTCGTCATAAGCAATCTTAAGACACATAAAACCCCAGAGAAAACGATATTTTACATAGAAGAAAACTTTCATACGTTGACCACCCAACCTAATACATATTATTGTAAAATGCCAATAAAATGATGGGATTTATAATATGTATTTCAAAACCCTTTCGCAACATAAAGACTCTATACTCCCTTTACACAGCGTATATCCGCCCTCACTTAGAATATTGGCACACAGATAATAAGCCACTAAAATGTTGGGTTTTGTCATACACAATTCAAAAGACTTGACCAACCTTGCAGTTATAAGGCTGCTCTACTTTAGCTTAGTGCGTAGCATTCTCGAGAGTGGATCTCAGGTATGGGGGCCAGAGGACACTGTCTATGTACTAATGGTCGAGAAGATACAAAATAAATTTTTACGATACCTCTACATGAGAGAGTTTGGTTTTTACCCATGGCTGTTTCCAACAGCATTTATCTCGGAAATGCTGGGTATATGCAGCCTTAGTTCCAGAAGGGATATTGCATTACTACTGATGGCGTATAAGCTTCTAAACGGTATAATCTCAATACCAGATATTCTGGCTAAAATAAGATTCTGTGTCCCGGATAATTTTGCGCGAGCCGCCAACACAGGCTTTTGATTCTTCCTAGGTGCAGAACTAACTTACCAATAGTGATGCCCTTGGGAAGAATCACTAGGTTAATTAACTGCCTCGCAGGAAATGTGGATATTTTCCACATGTCCTACAACGTATTTAAACGTGAAATATCATCATGGTAAACCTACATTTGAAATTTTTCTTTTTTGTCTCACTTGTTAACTATTCACTTTTTGTAATTTTTACTTACCTATATTGCAATGTATTGGTTTATACTGTTTTTGAAAATAAATAAATAAATATGGACACCTTTATACCAAGCCATATTGAAAGGATCGAAAGCATTCAACGTAAATTCTTAAACGTTCATTCAACGTTTTTCTTTCTGTTTGCCCTCGATTTTCTCAAAAATTAATCGTCCGGTTTCGCTGGAAAGTAACACAATTTGTTCTTATTAATGCCGGGAAGGTTTAGAGGGTTTGAATGGAATCCAATAAGTTAAATTGTTGATTTAACGTTTTAAAATTAATCTGAAAAACATAAAACCCGCCATGTTGTATTGAGGTTAACACATAGATATACCACTCCGGTTAGCCACAAATTACATATGGAAAAGAAGGTTTGTTTGGGTAGAATATTTTCAAAATGGAAATAGGTACCTACTAAAGAGATTCATTATTTAGATATATTTTGAAAAAAAAAAATGTTTGGAATGAAATAAAATTTTCAAATGAATATTTCTTTGTTTAGAGAAGGTAATAGTCGTCACAAGGCATTACTTTCCACGTCAAATCAATTATGGCACCCAAACGACAAGCAAGAATTCATAACTGCATAACTTTATAAAAAAAAAAATATTAAACCGTGCAAGGCCGGGTACACATCGGCTAGTGTAAATATCTCCATAAATGTGATTAATTACGCGGATGATAATTGGAAAAATTAAGTTTATTAGGATTTTTTATTACTACCCACTATTTTATTATTATTAAAAAAAAACTTATTTTCACATAAATTGTGAATTGCGGTGAACAGGTGTTCCGTCAACCTTAACTTTGATTTTGTTTTTCTAATACATAATTTATTTATTACACAAAATCTAAAAAGACAATCTAATAAAAACACAGAGGTATATAAATAGAGTCAACGTTCCTAGCAAAATCAGTCTAAAAAGTTGTTCCCGCGCGTGAAATACAAAGGGGAGTGAAGCGGCTGTCGATGTAGCCCGAATCCTTCCGACCGCGAACGAACGGAATGCACCGCCGCTGCCTCGAGCATTTCTTACCGGTGGCGCGTACCGACTTGAGATGCTCTGAGTTTTTTCTGCAATAAAAAGGCCAACTAACAGTATATTGATTATTGTAAAACCGATGGAAGGTTACACCATTGCTTTTTCTATTTTTCTAGAACGACTTGTGCAGTCATGTAGGCATTTTGCAGTAATCTTTGGAGATCCGTACCCGGTGAGTGCTTGTAATCGACTGAAACCCGTGTTATCTCAATGTAGCCAATTGGCCTAATTTATCTGACCCATATTTCGAACGTTGATGTTTACCCCATTTGTATACCTCGATGATTAAAAATAGTGTGTAATTCCAGTGGGTGTAATTCTCTCCATGCGTAATTTCGTCATAATAATAATCGGATGAATTTTATAGCGCCGTTTTTGTGAAAAATCACCTCAAGGGCGCTGTACAAATATTACTTCCTATTCTTATATCACATCTATTCTACGAAGTATTTTTTTAACATTTATTTTCTCTTTTTGGACAGTCTATCAATACACATTATTCATAGACCATATAAAGAGATGCAGTTAAATTATCAGAACTAAATACGGCTTGGTCTAAGTTTTCATATACGTTAAATTGAAAAACAAAGAAGCTAACTGTATTTATTCCTTACGATATATTATAAGACGCTAATACAAATGATAGGTGATTGTTTCCATTTTATTCAAGAATGTATTTAAGCTAAGACAATGAATTATTATCCATATATTTTTAAGATAAATAACACGGAATACTCTTAAAAGTCGTGTGTACTGTGTAATTCTGGCAGTGTAATATTGGTGGCGTACGTGGAATTCAAGCTTGTCCTGACACCACCATAAGCCATCCTGAAGCCATTTATTAAATGTTGGATCAAAGTCAAAACCGCGTGGAAGAAGCACAAAAGTTAGGTGTGTCATTTTTGTCGTAAAGTCTGATTCGGAAGTCAATCATAACCTTACATTCGAATCCACCAATGTCTTTTTCTTTTAAATTCGGCGTTGCCAGTAATGTACAATTTTATTAAAATTTTAGATTTAGTTGACACACTGTACCTGACTGCGCGACGTGCATCCACGATAACAATGCTATTAATTATGTTAATGATTCGTCGTTGATGACAGTGAACTCGGCGACTATAAAATAAAATGCATCGTATGTGAAGGGTATTGAAAAACAACCTTAATGCTACAAACAACAAAATAACTGAATGGCCGGATCATATTCTGACCTCTAGACTAATCAACGAGCTCCGTGGTAAAGTGGCAAAGGAGTCGGCTTCGCATCCAGAGGTCGCGGGGACAAAACTGGGCGAAGCGAAATGTGTTTTTTAATGTTTTTTTGTGGATTTTGAGAATTAAAAAAAAAAAATTAAAAAAAAATTAAAAAAAAAAAAAAAACAGGCATGGAAATCAATAGAAAAATAATTTATTTTGAATTAATTATTTCTTGCGATAGAATTTTAGGAAAGGCCGTTACTTTTTTAATTTTTTTATGTGAATACCTCACAAGAATCCCAACTGTTCACAACCATCTGAAGCCAGTGAAACTTTGGAATCCCCAATCGGGCTATGTTATGAGGCTGAACGTAGTGGGGAGGGGAAAACGATGGGGTAGAGGAAAGTTTGTAAGTACCTGGTTATTCAGATCTGATCACCAAATACGGCTAAAGCTAATTCGAGCAACGTTTCAATTAAGAATGGTGGTCTTTCACCAGGGTGATACTGAGAGTATATTCCACTCTGGAACGTTCCGCAAATATACTACACAATTATGTTTAATGAATTAATTGTGAAACAACACAAATAAAATTAATAGTAAAGGTAAACGCTTAGATAATTGAGAAGCCTTGGAAATTATGAAAACCCTTAATAATAATGAGTCTATTATTAACAATCAAAAAATCTATCTTACAGACCCATTTTAAATATGTTTCCTTTCACCCTTCCCTCAATCTCCATCTCTTCCCCACTCTTTATTAATCCCTACTCAGGCCCCCACCCCCACTGTGACACCTATTATGTATGTTCTGCCATACTTTTTTAATATTGTTTAGTATACCCTTTTCCCTGACGATGGAACGATTTTTCCGAAACCGGAAGGCGTGAAAATTAAATGCGATTAAAACAAAGTTTGATTTTTTCATTTGATCAAATTAAATTTATAAATAAATTTCAAAATATACTTAGTATTCACCACTTTATAAATATACATTGATATCTACATATTTCGAAAGCGATGCATTCATATACAGGCGGACCTCGGCTTTCGCACATTCGACTTTCGCACAATTCGCTATTTGGCACATTTTTGAAAAATCGTTTTTTTTTTAAATTTTTTTGGCGACAATGCACGATGTTCGTACTGTGAAAAGTGTTACGTTCTGTTCGCACATATGTACACAATTTGTACACACTCTCGTCTGATCTCGACAGGTTTAGTCTTGCGTCAGTGCACGTACTGTTCGCATCGTTCTGCAAGTTTTGTTTAAAATATTTAGTACCCGTTTTAACATGAGTGAGAAACGAAGAAACTGTTAAGTAGATATGGCTAAAAAAAACAAGAATCCATAAACTTCATACAATCGAAACGAAAATGGATATAATAAAACGCTTTGAAAATGGAAAGTCTTATGCTTCAATCGGCCGTTCGTATGATATCAACAGGTCTACGATATGTTCAATATTAAAGAATAAAGATAAAATTAAAGAGTATGTAAAAAAATTGGAAAAATATCATCAAAAATTGTTTCCAAAAGGCACGGCATAGTGATGGATGAAATGGAGAAATGTTCGTGTTATTGGATAAGTAATCAAAATCAAGAAAACATCCCTCTGAGTACTTAAATGATTCAAGCCAGGGTTCTTAGTTTTCATAAAGATTCTAACACAGTGTTTCATGCAAGTAACGGCTGGTTTTCAAATTTTAAAACAAGGTATTCCTTACAGAATATTAAATTCACTGGAAAATCAGCTGATGCGGATGAAGATGCTGCAAAAGACTTTATATCGTCATTGTCTAAAATTATTGAAGATGGAGAATATACCTCTAGTAAAATGTTCAATGTAGATGAAACTGGTTTATTTTGGAATAAGATATCTAACCGTACATTCTTATCAAAGGACGAATCAATTGACATTGCTTCTTGGTGGAAATTTAGTTGTGAACAGTGAAGATGTTAATGAGATGTTTGAATCTCATTCTGAACCCTTGACTAATGAATTTCTAATTGACCGACAAGAGAACGAAAATAGTATACAAATTGAAAGTGGGGAAGAAGAACCAGAAGAAATCATCAAGATCTTAACAATAAAAAACATGAACGAAGCTTTTAAGCATCTCGAGACATTTTTTAATATTATGGAAGAATGTGATCCCAATGGAGAACGCATATCTTAAGTGCGTAGTTCGATCCATAATAGTACTGCATGTTACAGAACTCTCTATGAAGAAAAGAAAAAAAAGTAGTAAAATACAACTAACCCTTGACAAGTTTATTAAGAGAATAATTTTTTTATTTAATACGTACTTAGTAATTTTTGATAAATAAAAAATTTTTAAGTACAATTTTTGGTATTTTTTTTTACATCCCTCTACTTTCGAACATTTAACTTTCGCACACATTTTCAGGAACCAAATGTATATTTATAAAATGGTGGATACTAAGTATATTTTTTAATTAATTTATTAATAATGACGCCACAAAGTGAATACCAATCGTTTGAAGAAATTATAAATTAAATTTAGTTGCGCACATCTGGATTTGAACCCGCGACCTCAGGATTAGTAGTCGAGAGTCTTACCCCTCGAGCATGTTGCTGCTACTTGAACCAGTCCTAGCTTTAACTTTTTGTGTTTATATCAAATTACCGGAAGGCTTAGCTAAACCGTTAGGTTCTTTAGGATGTTTTGTTTAGGGTGCAGGAACAATAAGTGTATTGTCCACACGGTTGTTTAGCACACGCACGAGTTAAAAGCCTTATTCGCACGGAGTCGAGACTTTTATGATGCAGGTAAGGATTACAATCCAGCACAGTTTTCAATCCCGCTGGATCGGCGCCAGATTTTGATTGGACTTTCAATAAATATACAGTTTATTATATATTTGCTAATAAAAACAATTTTTCAAATATCAAAAATAAAAGTAATATTATAATAACCATTAATGATTAAACATCAAATTATAATAAAAATGTGTAATATCTCATAAAAAAGAACCAGTGCTGGAAATGAAATCTTAAAAAACAGACACTATTCAACGTCTCATATCCCAGTCTGCTTCTCAAAGAGCTACATATAAGCCAGCGGCTGAAAAGGCTCGATCAGCCTCTACGCTTATTGGCGGTATGGTCATCAAGTAATAAGGAACTCCAGCGAAAATATAATGGCTTTAAAAATATATATTTATATAGATCTGCAACCGCCGATTATGAATATATAACTTTATTGGATATAATTGTACGTAGAATTTATAAATCGTTATTTATAAGTGAATAAAAAATCATCTCATCGAAACACCTTGTTATGTTGGTACCATTGCATTTGGAACATCTGACGTCACGTGCGCATTTTGTTTTTGGATTAGTATGGTAAATTTTATTTTTCGATTTTGTTTTGTATTTTAAATGTGTTTTTTTTATGCGAAATTTAAACATAATTTGGGTTACTTTAAACTCCATAATTGTTCAATTTATTTTTTATAAGTTATTGAAGTTTGTAAACCTCATTGTAATATTTAATTATTGAATAAGATAATATTAACACATCCCAAATTAACCACGAAACCGAAAAAACAACAGAAAATAAAAAGATTTCAGCCGCATCTGGGACTCTAACCCAGGACCTCTACCTATCCGGGGTAACCGCTTAACCAACTTAGCTAATGAGACCAGTTCAATTTATGCCATCTACACCGATATCATACTTCAAATTCAAGACTTGTTAATATTATCCTCCATTTTTCAAATCCAGGAGAAAGTGATTTAAATAAATGCTTTTGGGTGTTGTTTTTTAATCATGCGAAACAAAGCTAAAATGTCATAAATGAAGTATTCATTAATGGGAACTGGTTCCAAAAAATAGCTGGGGAATAACATGTTTCTCTTTATTTTCCTGTAGTTGGGAACCGCAGTTTATCGCAGTGACAGTGACGCTCATTTCAGATATCAGCCGTCTCTAATGCGATGATAGCGTTATCTGTAGCACGATTTTATCGTTTTATGTTATACAATAATGAACTCTGTAGAAAGCTGCTTTGGAGCTCATTATCTCATGGAACGATTTTATAATCCCAAGCTAACTGGTACTATACCTATTTTGTACTAGTCTCGCGTTGTACGCAATGTTATTATGTCCAATTAATGGCGAAATAGAATATTATTAAATTGACTTTAGACATGTTGATTTGATTAAAAAAAAACATTTGTTTAGGGGGTAAGAATTGTTAATATGATTTTTTTTTTAATGGGAGAGGGCGCGACATATCGTGGAACCAGCCCTGTATCAAATAATGTCCTTACATATCAGGAGACAAAAAACTCCATGCGTCCTTTTCTAGCCAATAGCAATATCGAAAAATAGTGGCCAACGATCGCTACGGCGGATCTAACTAGCTAGAAGAGGACGCCGGATTCACCCCCAGTCCGAGAAAGAAACAAAAAACGTTAGCATTGTTGCGAAAAAAACTCCGGTGCCTAAATACGGTAAGACAATGCAATAGGAAGTAATGCAAAATTACGTGTTTTTGGTTTGAAAATTGGGTGGCCTAGAAATATCATAGATGATTTAATTAAATACTGCAAGTAGAACACACCTTAGTCTTTCGTTTAACGGGACATTTTTTTGTTGGGTCTTTTTATAAGCCTAGAAAAAAAAATTATCAGACCAAAATATTGTGAAAAATCTCCTACTTACGAACTAGTTTTTTGTATCGTTCATTGTGACAAATTAAGTTTTTTAGAATATGACCGTAAAATATTTTAATAGTTATGCCTGAGCTTTACAAAATAATTTAAAAAAAACACGCATTTTGGAAATGTTTTTTTTTTTTTGCGTAAGTCGAAACATGCGACAGGAATTTCAACCTTTTCACCACCCGCATAAGGAGTGCCTGATATCGTTCGAATTTTATAAAGTGGATCGCCTTAAATTTCTATGGTGTGAAGTGTGAATGCGATCTTAACAAGCTAACAACAAAGTAATAATTTACTTAATATCATGAAAGACGGGAAGTCCCAATTGAGTTGTTATTCTCTTAGAGTAACAATATATTATTCATTTCGTTGCATTTATATTATTAATCGAGAAGTAGCGAAATTAACAATAGAATTTTTTTTAAGCATTTGATTTGATTATCACCAAACATTGCGTCACCCAATGATACTGTCAACTAGCTTTGTGATTAACGTCATTTCTAATGATTAATTAGAGGTCAAAGATTAATTGCTAACTTCACTAGGTAACTAATTGATTACGTATTTAAGAAAAAAAAACAGGTTTGAACAAATCGCAAATATCAAATAATAGATTTAAAATCTTGAAGAATGAATATCAGATCGCAAACTAATAATGACATTTGACATTTCGGTGCCATCTATTCACCCTGTTGAAAATTTGTATAACTAGTCCTTTGTTGAGGGGAACTTAATTCACAAAAATCGATATCGTGCATTTGAACAGTGTTGAGCAAAAATTTCAGCTCAACAGTTGCTCAGTATGGTTGGGAAGAACGACTGTCATATCATGAAATTTTATAATTTGGGTACATAAATGCAAAGTATAAAATGGTGATTTATGTATTATTTTTTAAAACACGTGATTTGTATTCATAATAAATACAATATTAACTAATCTGTGTTATTTTACATTGAAAGTCTTTGCTGATCGGTGGCTCAGATTGATCATTCGAAAAGTTGGGAAGAACGGCCTTCGGGGTTAAAGACATTTTGCTTAACTGAGGTTCCAGTTAATTTTAAAAGCAGTTTGTGGTTTAATTACCACATTATTATTAAAAATATATAGGTGCATCACACATACTTAACAAGTATAGTTTATTATTACTTTTTCGACATTTCGGGCTTTTGCCATAGGTACTTTACAAACATCGCAATTTGATCAATTCTGTTAATTTAATAGCATTATTATCGGACAAATAACTCAATAATGATGTTTAAAGTCAATGATAATATTGAGTTTTTCATCTGTTAAAACTATGGAAACATCGATATTTTTAAATAATTCATTCGTTAAATGACAGCTGTCATCCGAGAAAGCCAGAACGCAGTTAAGCAAAAAGTATTTAAGCGTAAGGACAATGTATTATCCTTTAAAAGAAGCAGAATCGGGGCCTTGATGTTTTGTGTGCAATGCCTTATGCAGTTTATGCACTGGGTGGACACGATTCCTAAATTATTTTTTCTTAGTATAAAAATTGTTGACAGAAAAACTGTGCGAATCTAATGGCGCCGGAGTTCATTGTCAACAGATTTCCGCCTTTAGCTATGATTATAAAAAAAAACTTCTCAAGTGAATTATCCAAGACTGTTTTCCTACACGATAACGTAAGTACTAGTGGTGGGCGAAGCGGCTCGGTTTAGCTCTGTGTAGTGTACCGGTTAGGTGATCCAGATCGATTGAACGACGGTTCGCGTCCCCACGCACCATACCCTCTCCCTCACTCCCTTGGCCCTCCTAAAAAAGTCCTTAAGTCGCTCTTACACGATACTTTTTTCGTCCAGTTTTCATGTGGATTGTCTTTACAGAGAGCTGATTTAGTGATCCGGCTCACCAAACCGGGCCGCTTCGCCCACCACTAGTAAGTACATAAATACCAAGTAAAGCAACCAATTAAACATTGAACCGTAATAAAAGCACCGCAAAATCTTTAACACGAGTTCGAGAGTCCGTTATATCACATCTCATAAGCATCATAAAACCATCGAATCATTATCATAAGAAAATGTGGTGAACTACACACTGACGTGTTGTACCTACCGTACAATATGCAATACACGATACAGCATGTCCCGTTCGAGCAAAATCTAACATTTATGTAAGTTTAAAAAAAGTCAGATTCAAAAGTATTAACGATTTGTAGAAATGGAAATATAGCATGGGAGACAAAATATATCATGCTTTATTTTAAATATTAAATTGTAACACTAATATGTCATTAAAATTATATATTTATTGAAACGATTTTTATACTTTTTTCCACTTTTAAAAATATTACTTCATATTCTCAATCTAATTTTGTGCAAACAGATACATAAAATCATAGCAGGTCGCTTCAGATGGATACAGTTTTATTAGAAAATTTAAGCTTAGAGAAAATATGATTCTTACAATTGCTATTATATCCTGCTTTTCTATTGGTGTTACATTTATTGGAAGATTGGTGACAATAAAAGAGTTGGTAGGTATTTATTTAAAAAATGGACTGGACCTGAGAATATTTATAAAATGACCTTAAATTTACTTATTTAGATGTGTTGCGGGCTATGGACGCATTTGCGCACCTGTGCGTGAAAAAAAATAACCTATTCTATAGATGACCTTAGGTATTAAGGCGATGCAATGAAAAGTAATGCAAAATCGAGTGTTTTCGGTTTGAGAATTTGATGGCCTAGAAATATCACAGATCATTTGATTAAATAATGCAAGTAGAACACACCTTGGCCTTTCGTATGACCGTCCGATTTTATGGTGTGTCTTTTTATAAGCCTAGAAAAAAATAAAGTATCAGGCCTAAAAAAAATGTTTAAAGCGCAAAATCTCCTACTCACGAACCCTTTTTCCGATATTGTCCTATTGTTCATTGTGGCAAATTAAGTTTTTTTAGAATATGACCGTAAAACATTTTAATATTTATGCCTGGCCTGAGCTTTACAAATTAAAATAAAACACGCGTTTTAGTGACGTTTTTTTTACATAAATCAAAACATGCGGCCGATGTTAAGCGGGAATTTCAACCTTACACAAGGAGCGCATGATTTCGTTGGAATTTTACCAAGTGGATGGCCTTAACTGTGTTTATGTTTAATTAGTAGAACTCGATTTATTTATGCTTTAAATTTAATGTGAATCAAATTTAATAATGTTATAATTAAGTTCTGCAAGTATTTTTAGTTTTTATTATTAACAGCTGTTTCGGCGTTCTAAAAAAAATTATCAATTAAGAAAACAGTATCATTTAAATGCAGGGAAACACATTATAAATGTAAAAACCTCACAGAATAAATAATATTAATTATTTTCTAACTAAGTCGGTTTTACCAATTATAAATCATTATTTTTAAAAACCCGTCCAAATTAGAATTGGTGGGAGTAAATAAAATTACATAAATAAGTCGTCAGTGTGGATTAACAGCAGCTTAAAAATGGACTTGAACGCGGAAACAGCTCTGTCACAATAATAAAAATTTTAAAAACTTGCAGAACTTAATAATAACATTTAATAACAGGCTAGGCTGGGTAAGCAATTTGCATGTGCATTTCTTCCATTTATGGATATGATTGTCTGAAAAGAAAGTTCCCTGAAATCTGTCGAGTCTTTGACCATTCTTAAGTCTTCACACCAAGCGATAACGTGTGGGGTCCGTTGAAGCCATTCGAACTAAAAATAGACGCTTGTATTTAACGAGCAATAAGGTCAAATTTATTTGAGTTTTACCCTACTTATTTGCTTCTTAAATGTTGAAGGTCTTCCTATAGAAACTAACTTATTGTTCGTGTATTGTCTCTTTCACGAGCTATAAATACCGAGTGGATGAGGTAATGATTCAGAGGTCTGACGTACAATTTCCCAATAGTCTTGTCTTCATCTAAATCCATATTTACTACAGATAATTGTAATTATGCCAGTTTCCATTGCACACTTTTGACGAGAAAATTGCTAAAACGCCCAAAAACCTCATAGGTATTTAAATTTTCAGAATCATAGATCTTTGTCAGAATGCATAATTTACGGTATTTGATACATTTAAAAATAAAAATATTTTTAGGTAAACATTTTTTAAAGTTAATCTCTGGAACCATATGTAATCCACAAATTAGAAGAGGTAAACTTATACGTTCCTAATAAGTATACTCGTAGGAGATCCCATGAACTACTTTATGCTATTACTTATTTTAATTAAAACAAAATAACTTTGTATACATCACTTTATTAATATACAATATTACAACATGTTTCGTGAGCGATGCTCACATCTTCAGGTATCAATGTATACTGAAGTTAACAATTAAAATATAGAACAGTTAGATTTAAGTGGGGAGGGGTGGTAGGGGAAAGACAAGTAATTAGGGAATTACAATCAGTAAATTACAATAATTTGGAAATTACAAAGATTTAAGTGGGGAGGGGTGGTAGGGGAAAGACAAATAACTAGGAAATTACAATCGTTAAAGGAAGGTGACAAAGGTATAATTAAGAAATCGTCAAGTTGTTGGAATGGTCATTAGAGTAGGAAGGCCTGGTAAGTGGGAAAATATTTAATATAGGGTTACCAAAAAAGTTTTTTTGTTTGTTGATTATATCAATTTTTAAATTATCGGGATACAAAACAACACAAATTAATAATTTAGAAATACTAGAAATTAGAAAAAGCGATAATTTAAAAATTGATATAATCAACAAACAAAAAAACTTTTTTGGTAACCCTATATTAAATATTTTCCCACTTACCAGGCCTTCCTACTCTAATGACCATTCCAACAACTTGGCGATTTCTTAATTATGTAATGCCTTCCTTTAACGATTGTAATTTCCTAGTTATTTGTCTTTCCCATACCACCCCTCCCCACTTAAATCTTTGTAATTTCCAAATTATTGTAATTTCCTGATTGTAATTCCCTAATTACTTGTCTTTCCCCTACCACCCCTCCCCACTTAAATCTAACTGTTCTATATTTTAATTGTTAACTTCAGTATACATTGATACCTGAAGATGTGAGCATCGCTCACGAAACATGTTGTAATATTGTATATTAATAAAGTGATGTATACAAAGTTATTTTGTTTTAATTAAAATACATAATGACATCACAAAGTGAAAACCTTCTAGAAGAAGAATTCTTCTTCGAAAAAAAAAAAAAAAAAAAAAAAAATATTACTTATTCTATCATAGAGAGCATTAATTTCTATGTTCCCGATGGTTATCTCCGTCGCCGACAGCATAGACTGTTTTATCTCCCGGCCTGCAGGACCAACTTGCCCATGGTCATACCGGTGGGGAAGCATTCTTACTGTTAAATAGAATCACTTCGAATATCGACATATTTAGCATCAATGAAGCTGCGTTTAAACATAAAGCTTTGTTGCTACTTGTATAATACCAGTATATATTTTATTGAAATTATGTATATCTACCTACTTCCTTTTAATTTTTATTATTTTTTTATGAGTAATTATTTTGGATGTTGTACATCCTGTCTTATTTAATAATATGTACTTTTTTAAAAGGGAATAAAGAATTGAACTGAATTGAATGCTCCGATAACGACTCAACTGCTCAACGATGCTGCATTGACCGTTGACATTTTCAATATTACTTACAGATAGTCTAGCCACTATCTTTTGACCCATGTCACAAAATAGTTGTAAAACTCCCCCCTATGATTTTTTATACTTTTCCTACCAACTTTTCACTTCCTGCATGTTGGATACAGATTATCATTTTTAATATTACTTAAATCATTAATATACAAACGTTTACTTACTTGTACTGTTTGTAATTCCTAATACTCGTCTGTGTAAGGCTCAGATCATATAATATAGAGAGAAATGCTGTTATTAACTGTTTTTGTGTTTAATTCGTAGAACTCCATTTAATTTATTTTTTTAATTTAATGTAAATCAAATTTAATTATGTTATTATTAAGTTCTGCAAGTATTTGAATATGGAAAATATAAAAATACTTGCAGAACTTAATAATAACATTATTAAATTTGATTTACATTAAATTAAAAAAATAATAATAATAAAAATTTTAAAAGAATAAATAAAAATAAATAAAAAAAATTAAAAAAGAAATGCTGTTATTCATTTTTACTATGGAATTCAGCGGTTTATAAGTCGCCTGTCTATAACCAATACTTCTGGAGGCTTACGCGAAAGTAACCGCCCCTATCCACACCTACACAGCAAGCATGTCAATTTCATTGGAACAAAACCGAAACAAACTTTTATGCGTAAACATTCCTATCGTGTTCGCCAACAGCCATACATTTAAGTGATATGCGATAGAGCTGACGGGAAACAGGAAAAACAGGAAACTAAATTTCTTCCCTGTAGCTTTCTGACAATATCGCATGTAATGTGTTTTTATTTTTTGTTGTATAAATCCATAAAATGTGATTTTTTTTATGTTGCTTATTTATGTATTCATTTAAAATAAATAATTTTACAACAATAATAACAAGTATTTTCCGCATCAGTGGGTGCTGTGCCCGTATTGGGGCGTTTATTGCGCAGTTTCATAAGATATTTTATTTACGCTTAAGTTTTCCTACAAATGAACAAAAAAAACGTATATAATATATAAAGTACGAGGTTTGTTCAAAAGAAAAGGTGAATTTTGAATTTTCGCGGGCTGTGTACATTCGATTATCGATTTTTTTTGTTTTGTTGGTACATATATGTTTATCATATGTTAGCATTATCAGCCATTTTGGATCAGTGGTTTGTTTTTGACAACTGGAAAGGTTAGTCACGTTTTTGTGTTCGTTTTTTTACTTTAGGTTCGTTTTCTGAGGCATCATCAGTCCGATTGAAGTGAAATTTTAGATTTGCTTTATTTTCTATGTCCTCATCAGCTTTTCTTCAAAAAATCCAAAAAATTGATGTTTTTCAATTTATTAAATTTTTTTTAGTAAAAAATCGGGGGAAAAAAACGTGACTAACCTTTCCAGTTGTCAAAAACTGATCCAAAATGGCTGATAATGCTAACGTATGATGTGTACCAACATAACAAAAATAAACGATAATCGAATGTACAAAGCCCGCGAAAATTCAAAATTCACCTTTTCTTTTGAACACACCTCGTATATAAATGTACATATGTATATACTTGTACATATACGAGAAGTAAGTTAAAGTTACACATGTTGTTAAAATAGAAGAAAACAATTGAAATACTGCAGTAACATTTAATTGGGTTGCATCTATACTAAACTTATTTTAAATTATAAAATCGTCCAGGAGCGCTATTCTGGTTATTTTAAAGGAAGATTCCTTGTCCTTTTCCTTAGGCTTAAAGACTTTTTGATTAACTGCGGAATTCCGGGGAGACAATGTAAAAAAAACCTAAATAGATTGTTAAAAGATTATTTGAAAACACAAATTGATGAAATATCTTCAAGTGACACAAGATTTTGAACCAAAACCTTTTAAAGCAATGACATTATATTATCATGCATTTTAATCCATTTCTATTTAATTTGCATAAATACGCCTTTCAACGAAGAATAACGTTTTGTAAAAAGGTACCTACCTCACTAGATGGTAATGACCTGTTTATTCTGTCACTACTTCTAAAAGTGACATTTACCGCCAGCATTTATATTTCCATTTATAATTGTAAAGCATAATAGCTAATAAGGTGATAATAACCTAGTTGGTAACTTACTCAAAATTGAGTTTTTCTCGTGTTAAAACTACGCAAATATTGATATTTTTAATGAATGTCATTTGCCGAATGACAGTTGACAGCTGTCATCCGAGAGAACCGGAATCGCGGTTAAGCAAGAAGTCTTTAAGCCTAAGGAAAAGAATAAGGAGTCTTTCTAAAAAGGAACGGGAATAGGCCTCCAGGACTGTGATATTGGTAAAGCGAAAACTACAAAAATATTTTTTTTAGACCACAGAACTAAACGCTTAAGTGCTCAAAAACGGGTTGTTTCATACTTCAAAATACGATTAAAAAAATACAACCTAATCTAACAAAAGACTGCAAGAAATTTTAATATTAGAGTTAAGGAACACCTAAGGTGTTTAAGTAATAATAATTATTCTGAATTTGCCAACCATATTTCGAAACAAATCATTCTTTTGATATAAACAAAAGTTTAAAATTTTTAGATACAAATACGAATTAGAAATTTGAAATTTTAGAAAATAGGATATATTTTTTTTAAATAGCAATATCTTGATTTTATTTTCATATTAATATTAATAATAAAAGTAATTTATTTAATTTCTGATATAAATTTGTTATTCAATGTTTTATAATATGTTTTTTTATTAATTACTTACCTACTTTAATCAATTTTTGTTTATGTTTATAATTTATCTATATATCTGACATCATAATTTTTCTTGTATTCTTTTTGTCCTGACGAGGAAAGTTTCGCGTTCGAAACATGTTTATCTGTAATTTCTGTAATATATTGGTGTACAACTGTTTCATGGGGACTGAAAAATAAATATTAATAATAATATATATATAAATAATAAGAATTAGAAGTGTGGTAAGCTGTCTGCTGTTATTGTTGTTTATTTTTTTATTTCCCGGGTCATCATTTGTCAATTCACGTTATTATAAAAATACCCTTGGTTTTGACATTCATGATAATGAATGGGACATTCCAATAACTACTTAAAGGGGGAATCAAAAGGTCGTCAGTCTTTCTAGATAAGCTTATGAAAATTCAACCGTTCGAATTTCAAGACTACATAAATCGGGAATCAAAAGCTCGTCAGTTTTTCTAGATAAGCTTATGAAAATTCAACCGTTCGAATTTCAAGACTACATAAATCGGGAATCAAAAGCTCGTCAGTCTTTCTAGATAAGCTTATGAAAATTCAACGGTTCGAATTTCAAGACTACATAAATCAGGAATCAAAAGCTCGTCTTTCTAGATAAGCTTGTGAAAATTCAACCGCTCGAATTTCAAGACTACATAAATCGGGAATCAAAAGCTCGTCAGTCTTTCTAGATAAGCTTATCAAAATTCAACCGCTCGAATTTCAAGACTACAGCCCGTTTATTCCTTGTTCGCAAAATAAAAAACGCTTTCGGCTTCGCATTGTGAACGAATCAGCAGCCGGACCAGCGTTCGAGTCAATCCGACGTATCTCTATATGTTTAATACTACACTGAATATATATTTTAAGGTGTGACTATGTTCACATGATCTGTATAAACGATGTACAATTATGAATACTGTTGCAATCACTTATACTGATAATAAGGGTACCTGCATCATATTTTTAATATTTATTATACGCAAATATGATACAGTTATGTTATTAATCTTATTATATTACAATACTATGCCAATACTAGCCTTTTTTCCCTTCTATTTATGTAAAGGGGATTTGTTCCTAGTTGGGCGGTCAAAGCTTTCTAAAATGTAATGTGTGTTTCAAATAAATAAATATTATTATCAAATAAATAAATATGACTATTATTAGTTAATTCTGTATTACCCGGTTGTAATTAAGTTCAAAGCCCATATGTGTTTTTAATTATTTAAAAATAAAACCCAAACTAAGAACCTAAAACCTATTTTATATACAATACAATATATTAATTAGACACAAAATGGGTTTTTAGGCTCTTAGTTTGAGTTTTTTTCGTAAATATAAAAAAAAACCTAACCTTAAAACCATACAAAAACTTGGAACTTTACCAAGCTTTAAATTAATTAAACTGCGTGATTTTGCTTCTCCGGTGACTGAAATAGTTGTTCCTCATTGTAATTTAAATATTAAAAATTGTTTTTCATTAATTTTGTGCGTATTAAGAAATACATATTTTTTTAAAATAAAATGCGTATTAACCCTTTGAACCCTAAGGCTTCATTGTTAAGGCTTCATTAGCACAATATCCCTGAGCTCCTGAGCAATTTTTGAACAAAAAATAATATTTGACTAAAATGCAATTTTGATCAAAAATCATTTGTCAATAAGAAAACTATTTTTTAGTTCATAATAATTGCAAACTTCCAGTAGCAAAAAAAAAATAGGCCTTTAGGATATTTGCCTCGCCAAATCAGGCCGGTTTACCGGCCTATAGGGTTCAAAGGGTTAAGAATGCTATACGATTGTAGAACTTTACTATTGTTTCAAATTACACAATTAAGTGAATACCGTACCAGAGTCCCAACCGCTCCCAATTGTCCGGAGCTAGTGGGACTATGGCATCCCATTTGAGGATGTTGTGAGGCTGAGGCTCCCTTTAGCCATTAGTTCCGACCTACAGGTAGTTAGGACTATTTGTGCGGGATTCACACGAATTTGAAAACACATAAAAAAAATGTATTAACTTAAAATGTAAAATAGCACCGGGACGCCGGGAAATTAACGTCTTAGATCATGAAAATGTGATAACAGAGATTAAATAATAAAAATCATATAAAAAGCAATTTCAATCTGATAACGATGTTATTATAACAATACGTATAATGTAATGCAATGTACCCAAAATTAGTCTAGAAAAAGCAATTCCTAATATAAATAAATATTATACAATGATCAACAAGATTACCATGACTGATGATCTACTTTGGAATACATCAATCATGACGATAATAATAAAGTAATAATTGACGACGCGTGCGAGGTATTTACAAAAAAATATCACATTATTTGTACATAAAATTGTGTGAAAAGTTTTCTTACTCATTCTGCTGTAGTTTAAATTATGATACACTAAATATTTCACAATAAACACAAATTATACGGCACTTTTGCTAGCTGGATTCTGTAGGATAAACGTCAAAACTGACACAAGGGGAAATACAATCCGTGCTAATCTGCCTCTCTGACAGAAAAAACTGGACTAGAGCAGAAAGGCAAAAAGCGAAACGAGGAGCGCGACTAACTTCACATATGTTGTTCCAGTATAGAATTTCCAATAAGACAAGTTTCAAAATTAAGATGG
>JAHDVE020009204.1:0-36132 GCA_022606495.2 Halesus radiatus | reverse complement strand
AGTAATTTAATCATGCTATAGACATAGAAATGTTTTTTTTTTCAACTTCCCTGAACAGAACAAAACAAAAACACTTTTAAAAGATACAAATTTATGGATCTGTTAATATGTTTTAATTTATTTTCCGAAGGGAAACCTGCCAAAAGCGAGTTGTTAACAGTGATGACATTTTGTATATGATATACAATAACCTATATATGGTTACGAATAACCTGACAATATTTAAAAATCTCCTACTACCATCACAGAAAGCGCATCAAGTAATGTTGCTCGTAGCGTGATGGAAGACTTATCCAGCCGAGGAATTGAGTTCACGACGCCTGGGTGAGACCCAGACGCGATGCCAACGCAGCCACTGACCGGAAATATTATATATATTCTATCAAATACCCCATAAAATGGTATGTAAATAAAGGTACTATCTAGTTAGCAAAACGTCATCACTGGTAATAACTATACTATGGGTCTACGTGGAAAATAGCGATATATGTATTATCTACGGATGTAGGTTAACTATATATAGCTGCACAGAAATATAAGAATAATATTATATGATATATACTGCACAGAGCCCAAGTTGTCTTGGAACCGCTCCTGTTCTGTGTTGTCTATTGTCTTGGTGAAATTAAAAATATTTAATCATGTAACTATGAGTTTTTATTTTTCCATTATAAACAGAAAAATATCAAAATTCATTACTGTGGTAGAAAAACATAATGATGATTGAAATAATTTCAAGTTATTTTAGATGTTTTCACGACAGTTTGATTTTACGTCTGCTCGGGACATTTGTAAAGAAAGCTACCTCAAAGTTCAGAATTTATTGGTGTCAGCACATCATCCGCTTGCCGATCATAAAGGAGTGTTCGAAGGCGCCTTTGTCCAATGCATATTAGTTTTCCTCGGGATCTGGCTCCCTTAAAATAGGCTTTCTGGGGGTCATCGGGGATATCGACGACACCTTTTTAAATATATATCTGCTCTGATTCAGATTCACGATTCTGCTCTTCCAAATGATCAACTTCGTCGTCAGAGCTTGACTCGGCCTGATAATCTTCGTTCTCGTCAACTTCGTTCAACCACGCCTCAATCTGTGCAGCTTGTCGATCGCCCATTATTATTCTAAAAATATGAAGTTACGTCAATTTACAAAAACAGAACTTAATAAAACCAAGTTATAATTAGGCGTTTGTGTCAATTTTAACATAAAATAAATGTACACAAAAAACATACATACTTGAAAAATCCTTACGTGATTGGTCGCGCGGACTACGTACGTAGTCCAGGATCTTTGCGGAGCTACTGTTACACGTCCGCACACGATCGGCGCTTGCGCTGCACTGAGTGTGTCTCTCGATAGTTCATTTAAAAGAACACGCACGTGAAACTAATGCTTACCATTTTGGAGAAATTTTTGATTTAGTATTAGTAGACTATATATGTAGTCCACGCGACCACTGCAGGCTTAAATGTCCATTTCGAGAACATCAATTTTACAGTCGGAACACGAGAAAGGTTTTTCTTCAGTATGAGTAAGCGTGTGACCTTTTAAAGTTACCCTTTGAGTACATGAATGGTTACAGTCGGAACACGAGAAAGATTTTTCTCCAGTATGGGTTAGCATGTGAACTTTTAAAATTCCCTCTGCTTAAAAACAGTTTTTTATGATACTTTGAGTATCTAGCACTCTCATAACATAAACGACATATCATGAATATTTTGCAGATGATTGAAGTTTGTACTAACGGCTGGTTTTAACAGGGTTAGTGCCACTGAGAATGTAAGTTTGAGTCAAATGTTGTCTATGGTTTATACCGAAAGTACCTTTTATAATTGCTCCAGCAAATATAATTATATTGATCAAATAAAATAACCAAACTACACTAAATTTAAAACCTGAAAATATTGCCTAAAAACTGTGTTAACCACTATAGTTTTACACATTCACAAGTTCGCAAACTGTTGCAAGAACATCAACGAATCGGGACAGACTTGACAGCTGAGAACAAACTTTGTGACAACAATAACATTTCCGTAAAAAAATAAAAATAAAACAAACTTTTAACATGCCACTTTTTGATAAAACCCACTGTGCTCTATTCAAAAAGCCAACACATAATGGAAAATACTTACGTTCTGCAAAGTGTACTCATTATTTTCACACTACGTGCAGTGGTCTGAGTCGAACCGAATTGCAATCACTCACGGGGAAATCGTCACATACTATGTCATTTATGTGTGACAGCTGTTTCACACTAAAAACAGGTTATTAAGATGAAAACCTTATAGAGAAGCTAACCGCAGAAATGAAAAAAAACTGCTTAAATGCGAATTAATTGATATAAGCAAAGCAATTGATTTTTTCTCAAAAAAATAGATGACTACGAGGAAGAATATATACTGCGGTCGCTAACAAAAAAATGTACCCAAAGTTTTGATGAAGTTAAAAAAGTAAAGCAGGAAAATAAATCGCTTTTGATAAACATGGACAATGAAGAGTATAAAAAAGACATTAAAAAAATAATAGTGCCAGAAAGTTATGCGGAAAAAGTAAAAAAAACCCGAGCCGATTGTAATAATTAAACCCAAAAAAGGAACAAGAAAACATTAAAACAAAAAATTAAATTAAAAGGAATTTGATCCAGTGAACTTTGGAGTTACCGGAATGAGAAATTTTAAAGATGGAGGGGTTATAATGGAATTTAAAAATTCCGCGAATATCAAAAAAATTCATGAGTTGATTGCCAAACTGGGAGATAAATACGATGTCAAAATCCCACAAACAAAAAAACCTTCAGTCAAAATTGTCGGATTAACTGAAATATACACTTTTGAGGACATAGAAATGAAAACAAAAACTCAAAATGAGTTTATTTGTGAACAAAACTCTAAAATAAAGGTAACACATATAAATGAAACAAAAAATTACGAAAAGAAACAAATTACACAATTTATGCTGACGTCGACGGAAAAACATACCACAGGATGCTAAAGGAAGAAAAAATAACCATTGGATGGGACAGATGCCGTGTATTTAAAATATTATGAGATATTATAAATGTAATTGTTTTAATCATAAGGCAATAGAATGCAGAAATCTAAAATCCTGCCCTAAATGTGCAAAACAGCACGATGTAAAAGATTGCACGGGAGTGGAGGACATGCAGTGCATAAATTGCATAATGACAAACAACAGATTGGGGCTAAAACTAAATTTTAATCATTCTGCAATGAGTAAGGAATGTCCAATTTTTAAAAGAAAACTCGAAGCTAAGATAGGCAGTATCTCTTTTTTATAAATTTTTTTTTTTTTGAAATAAACCAAATTATATACCTAAATATACAGAGCATCATTGCGCATTATGAAGAGATACACATATTTTTAGAAGATAAGAAACCTTTTATGATTATGTTGAGTAAAATCCATGTGTCTGAAGATATCCAAAGTAGTGAAATTAAATTTGAAAATTACAATACCATCCGTTGCGATTCGCATAGTAGACATACAGGAGGAGTGATGAATCTACTAAATAATAATGTTCCATATGAAGTAATATCGAATCACCAGATCGAGAAAAATTGATGGATCTTAGCCATTACCATGAAATCAGGAATCAAGAAAGGTGTATAGTTATGTACAGATCGCCAAACGCAAGTAAGTGCGACTTTTTAACATATTTTCAAAGATGGTGCACGGAAAATTTACAAGATGAAGATATAAACATTATAGTTGGAGATTTCAACATAAACGTTAAAGCAAAGCCAGATATATGCACAAAAAGACTGAAATCTGTAATTCAAGCTGCAGGGGTGAAACAATTAGTTACGGATTTTACACGAATTACTGATACCTCCAAAACATTGATTGACCTGGTTATCTCAAATAAATTCTATTTAAATGTGAATGTATTAGATAATCCAAAAATTACTGACCACAATATTATACAAATACAATCAACACATTTCAACAGATACTTGAAGTGATAATAAAAGAGCAAAGTATGAATTACTTAAACACAGTATTTTATACCAAGAACAATCTGGTTTCAGATCCAATAAACTCTTGTGAAACTATTAAACATAGTGGTTGAAGAATGGAAGGAAGGAATAAATAATAACAATTTTATCTTAGGAATATTTTTGGATTTTCAAAGGGCATTTGAAACTATAGATATAGAAATATTGATAAGAAAGCTTAAAGAAATTGGTTTCTCAGATGTAACTTTAAAATTAATAGTAGAATATATGAAAGATCGAAAACAAATAACAAAAGTATACAATAAATTCTCAAAACCAATGGAGAATAATTTAGGAGTACCGCAGGGATCAGTCCTCGGACCTTTAATGTTCATTATTTATATTAATGACATGGTAAAAATGTTATCAAAGTGCGAAGTTCTATTATTTACTGATGATACACTCATATACATAATTGGAGATAATTATGAGGAATTAATCAATATTTTGATAATCAACTAGAAAATGTATCAAAATGGCTAAAAATAAACAAACTAAAATTGAATACAAAAAAGACGAAATATATGATAATTGGACATAAGAAGATATGCAGCGAAAGCAAAATAAAAATTGATGGTGAAATTTTTGAAAATGTAATGATATGAAATACTTAGGAATTATATTAGATACAAAACTTAATTTTTATAAACATGCTGAATTTATCAAAAAGAAAATTGGGAAGAAGATTTCTTTTTTGGGAAGAATACGTTCAAAAATGTCCAGAAAGACAACACTTACAATTTACAACTCTATTATTGCTCCACACTTTAATTACTGCTCAACAATACTTGTGTAACGACAGAGAACAGAACCAATTACAAATTCTCCAAAATAGAGCAACGAGTCTAATGTTAAAGCGAAATCGATATTAAAAAGTAGGTAAAATGTTAGAGGAATTAAAATGGCTAACAGTAAAACAAATGCTGACATTGAACGTATTGATTTTTATACATAAAATCAGAAACAACTTGTTACCAATATATTTCTCCAAAAAAAATATTTACAACATGGACATTCACAGACATAATACAATAACGTGTAAGAAGGATATTAGGCTACCGAAAAAGAACAAAGCCAACACGAAAAATACGAGTAGTCTACTTTATAAAGGTATGAAATGCTATAATGCTCCGCCGGACCCAATCAAAAGTGAAACAATTAATAAATTTAAAATAGATTGTAAAAAACACATTAAGTTAATCATGAAAAAAATCATTAGTTTTTAAATTATCATTATCTATATATATACATATAATATTATAAGAGTTATAATTAGTTATTTTGTAAACATAAATGTACAAATAACTAAAATAAAATAAGTAAAACAAAAAAATAAAAATAAAACAAAATATGCCCAAACCCCCAAAGTGTGTACAATTAAAACTAAATCTTTATCATATATAGCATTTATGTCAATAGTGAGTCCCATTGCTGCATCTAATATTGTACATTTATGTCAGGAGTGAGTCCCTTTGCTGCATCTAATATTGTACATTTATGTCAGGAGTGAGTCCCATTGCTGCATCTAATATTGTACATTTATGTCGGGAGTTAATTCCATTGCTGGATCTAATATTGTACATTTATGTCAGGAGTTAATTCCATTGCTGCATCTAATATTGTACATTTATGTCAGGAGTGAGTCCCATTGCTGCATCTAATATTGTACATTTATGTCAGGACTGAGTCCCATTGCTGCATCTAATATTGTACATTTATGTCAGGAGTGAGTCCCATTTCTGCATCTAATATTGTACAATTATGTCAGGAGTGGGTCCCATTGCTGCATCTAATATTGTCCATTTATGTCAGGAGTGAGTCCCTTTGCTGCATCTAATATTGTACATTTATGACTTATATTTTTTTTATTAAATTTTACAAAATATAAAAAAGGTCCCTATAACTTGTCAGTAGTTTGACTAACGGGTGCTTGTCATTCAAAATCATATAATAAATTAAATTTTAAATTTAAAGTCTATGTAAAATTAAAATGTATTTAACAAACTGAAATCTTTAAAACATAAATATTTCACAATAATATCAGTCAATATTATTTTTACTTATATCTTTAAAAAAATATAATAAATAACAACAATAAATCGTGCGTAAAATAATATTTCCTAATTACCTAATACTAATATTTTCTTTCAGATAGCCAAGTCTTCCATATATTTATTAACTGATTTATTTTAATACAGTTCTTAAAATCAGCAGAACTTCTTTAAAATTATATTTAAACTACTTTCGGGTTGGTTTGTTGTCTCTGGAAAGTGGAATATATTATATTGGCTTACTGAATCTATGGGTTATAATTCTATTTTTAGATAATGTCTATCGTGTCATCTTTATTTAAAATAGATGGTTATGTCTGTTTTTTTTTTTACTGTTAAGTGTACCTATTATTACATACACCTATTGAAAAAAAACTTTTCTTTACGAGATATGTAAACCCTAAATGGGTTTAGAGTTTAATCGATCATTCCAATTTTCTTTTTTTTTTTAAATAGTATATTATTTTCAATTGTACCGAAAGCTTTTTGAAGATCGATGAAAACTGCCAAGAATTTTTTACCTTCATCCATTTGTTGTATAATTCTAATGTATCAGGAGTTTTTAAAAATCCTATTTGTCCATATTTTTAAAGGTATAGTTAAAAGACTAATAGGTCGACAGTCAGACAGAGGTATAACATTTCTGGGACCATTTCTATAAACATACTGATATGGTCTTGGGATAAGAGGGAAAGTTCATTTTGATATAGATAGATTTACAAAGTATGTCAGGAGGTAAATTAACTCATTTTGTATGTAAGACCCATTTAATTGATTTACTTGACATCGGGTCATTTCCCGGAGAAGTGTCGGGGAGAGAGTATAACATTTCTTATTTCATCACCTGTTATCGTGTCTATATTAAGTCTGTTTTCGTGAGTTTTACGTTCATTCGTGTCTGTTTTTTGACGCTAACTGAATTTTGCTTAATTTTATTTGCTGAATTTAAGCCTATATTGCAAAAGAAATTGTTTGTAAAGTCAAGAAGTTTTTCTGGTTAATCTGCAAATTATGTAGGAATCATGTCTATATTTAATTCCTTAGTGGCTTTATCACCATGCGAGGTATTTTGTGTCCATGGTGAGTTAGTGTCGGCAAATAATCATAAGTGAACAATAGTAGAAAGCAATGGGACCCACGCCCGACACAGATGCTATATATAACACAGATTTTATTTTAATTGTGCCAGTCTGAAGATGCCCCTGATAAAGTGAAACCGGTCTGGTCGAAAATAAACAAGTGGAAAAGAGTTACAAAGCTTTTTTAATAAAAACATTTTTTTATATTAGAATGGTTTTTCATTGGGATATTATGTCTTATTCTAATAAAAAAATTACATATACAAAAAGATAAATACACGATTAAGTGAAAACGAATAACGACAGTATAAACAATTTCTTAAGTTTTTTTATACAAATTTTATACATATGTTATTTTTCTAAATAGGTCCTTACGTTAAATTCAATTATTATAGGTATAATATTAACTTCATTATTGTTAACATGGATAAATATTTGGTTTGGAACAATTAAATATTTAAATATACATGAATTGTTTATTTATTAGTCACTTTGACGCAAGGCCTCTCAGTGTTCCACAATTCAAAGTTATATTACGTTTATTTAATAAATCACTGGTACCGTGTATTCAATAGTTCAGCCTCCATGCTTATTAGAGATTCGTGGAATTTTTAAACACCTTCTTTCAGTAAACCTGATGCTGAATTTGTGCATGAGTGGCTTTTTGTAGGAGCTTTCCCACGCGTTGTCCGTAATAGTAATGTACCAGAGGAGACCTTTTATAGGGATAAGGTCCTCAGCGCCGTACAATAGTTTTAAATTGTTCCTTTTCTGTATACACCCGGTGTGACAGATGTACGTATTGTTGCATTTTAAGGTTTTACTTCAGTGTGGCTAAGTATGTGATGTTTTAAATGTCCCGTTTGATAACATGAATGACTACAGTAGAAACATGAACGTTTTACTATAGTATAGGCAGGTATGTGTAATTTTAAATGTCCCCTTCGAGAACAAGAATGTTGCAGTCGGAACACGAAAAAAGTTTTTCCCCAGAATGGATAAGTGTGGCGGATTGAATCTGCCTTTCGAGAGCATGAATAACTTAAGTAAAAACATGAAAATGGTTTTAATCCAGTATCGGTAATCATTCGACATAATAAATGTCCCTTTCGAAATGATGAATTGTTGCAATCGGAATACGAGAAAGGTTTTTTCCAGTATGGGTGAGGGTTCGATATTTTAAAGTAACCTTATCAGGACTTGAATACTTAAAGTTGGAACAAGAAAAAGTGTTTTCTCAGGTGTGGCTAAGCATGTGATGTTTTAAATATCTGTTTTGAGAACATGAATAGTTGCAGTAGGAACAAGAGAAAGGTTTTTCTCCAGTATGAGTTAACATGTGACGGTTTAAATGTCCCTTTTGAGAAAATGAAAAACCACAGTCGGAACACGAGAAAGGTTTTTCTCCAGTGTGGCTAAGCATGTGACGTTTTAAAGAACCGTTTTCAGAACACGAGTAGTTGCAGAAGGAACACGAGAAAGGTTTTTCTCTAGTATGGCTAAGCATGTGACGTTTTAAATGTGTTTTTCGAGAACATGAATAGTTACAGTCGGAACACGAGAAAGGTTTTTCTCCAGAATGGTTAAGCACGTGACGATTTAAATCTCCTTTTTGGGAACATGAATAATTGCAGTAGGAACATGAAAAAGGTTTTTTTCCAGTATGGGTTCGCAAGTGCCGTGCTAACGCTGACTTGGATGAGCAGGAGTAGTAACAATGGGAACATGTATAAGGTTTTTCCCCAGGATGCATATTTAGGTCCGTAATTAAGTCTGAAAAAATATGCAGGAAAAACTCAATAAGTAGGAGTTATATATAAATAGAACAAAACAAATTATTACAATGAATTTTATGAAACAAAAATCGATTTTACCTGCAGTCCGGGCAATACTTTCAGGGTGCTCAAAGTATTCCTTTTTAACATCCGGTAGGTCTACGTCTATGTTCGTATAAGGAATTCCCCCTCCATCTTCTTGGGGTCCTGATTCTGCCTTGATGGGAATAGTCTCCATAGTAATACTATCTGGAATAAACAAAAAAACAACAATATATTGTGTAGACCTCCTAACTATTACCGGCGTTCAAAATTACGGTAATTTAATGACTTTAAGTATTTATCGTTGGATTATATCAAATGGTTTAACTAAGCTCCTGCTACTGCAGTAACTTCGGCTTAGCGGGTACAAATTTCGGGTATATTATGTTTCCGGGAGAGCGCAACAAAGGGTTACAAACTTTAAAGTAAAATAGTTACCGTTAGAGATATAATTGAGAAACAATAAAAAAGGTAATTAGTATTGTAGATTTTATAGTAGTTTTCACCTATAAGGTTACCATGTGATGTACGTTTTATTGCAGCGCTAAATAAATATCACGTGCATTCTCTTATAGTTTAAAAAAAACACACAAGAAATGTGATACGATTTATTTTAACGATAAAATATGATGAGGCAACTTGAGGAGTTAGCAAGTGCGCCGATGTATAAGAAGAGAAGAAATACAAATCAAGTAGCTGTCCTCACTGTGTCAATCCGAAACACTTTTGTGATAACCGCAATGCAACTTACTAGTTGGCTGAACACTGTCGGCATACTGCAAACATTCCTTCTTTACATCCGGGAGGTCGACTTCAATATCCGTATACGGCATTTCACCTGCGCCTTCTTCCTGGGACCCTGGTTCCGTCTTGATGGAAACATTATCTGTGTTAGGAAGATCCATGGCACTGCTGGGATAGCGTCCTGTTATGTGATAGTAATTGTTCAAAGTTAATACATACTCGTATCATATATTGTTATTTTGTTAACTCATTTTAAGATTGAAAAGTTTTTTTAAATGTTTTTGTTCCATTCTCCATTTTCACTCAATCGGGAAGGAGATTGTACTAAATACTGTACACCTTCATGGCCTATGGTTTTTATCACATTTAGTCTTTACTGTATTGGTGTACAATTTATTATGTTGTCTTGTGTAGTGTTCGCGTACTCGCGATATTTTTATAATTACTGTGTTCGTGTGTACAAGGCTATTTTGTAGATTAATAGGCATACAGTATATTCGAACAGTTTTCTGATTTTCAAGTTCATTTCTTGGTACAGTTTACTTGTGGGGGAATCTGGGTTATTATTAAAAAACTGGGTTATTTTTATAACTTTATTCTGCATTATTAGAAAAATTTTCCAGTATGTAATGTGTGTGTTTCCCCATATTTCTATTAGGTAATTTAGGTGGGACTGGATTTTGTATTAAAGTATAGCCCCTCTTTACTTGTGGTGGTAGAAGCTAAAATATTCTACCAAATAATAGTGGAACGATTTCTTTTTTCAGACTTGCGAGAAATAATCGCAAAGTTTGCCTCGCAAATGTAACCTACAGAATATAAAAGGGTCCCAGAGAGAGCTCGAACGTGCGTCATCGTCTTCTGTCTTTCGTTGTCATACGAGACGTGTGAAAAGAAAGATTTTTATTCAGGACGATCGTCGATGACGCACGTACGATCTCTCTCTGGGATCCATTTACCTTTGAATGGTGCGCTTTCAGTTAAAGTGAGTCATTCTGGTGTATTAAGCCACATATGAAGTACAAATTAGTTCTGTAAATGTATCCCTAAACTAAACAATATTGAATGAATAGTAAATGTTTTGTTTACACCACTATTTAATATGTAAATAACACTGAAACATGTTCATATCTACATACTGAATAGTGGCTTTAACAAAACATTTAGTATTCATTCAATTGAAAATGACACAACAAAGTGAATTTGCACTAATTGAAGTAAACAATATTGGTTTACGAATTGAAAGACCAAAATAAAACACATTTGTTGATTATTATTGTCTATTATTGACACTAAGTGTAAATAATGCAATGATGTTGTAATAATGATATTTACTAAATGGAATCGGGTTAACTCTTTCGATCGCGGTCAAGATCAGATAAACTCAATAATTGCTTTGTTTTAATGTGCAACAGCCATGTGGGTAGCTCTATGTTATAAAAATAATAATAATAATAATACTTGGACGATTTATATAGCGCTGTTTTTGTGAAAAATCACCTCAAGGGCGCTATCGTGAATACTGTTAAAACAGACATGTGGGTAGCCTTATATTATATCGTGAATGCTGTTAGAACAGCCATGTGGGTAGCCTTATGTTATATCGTGAATGCTGTTAAAACAGCAATGTAGGTAGCTTTATGTTATATCGTGAATGGTGTTAAAACAGCCATGTGGGTAGCTCTATGTTATATCGTGAATGCTGTTAAAACAGCCATGTGGGTAGCTTTATGTTATATCGCGAATGCTGTTAGAACTGATTCATCAAGATTTTCTTACGATAAACAACCACCAAGTGTGTTACTTAGTCAATAAAATAAAAGCCTACTTACGTACAAGTCGAAGCGGGGTTCAATTCCAAAGCGAAAGAGAAACGTCACTAGAAAGTAGAAGCGCTTGAATTTAAAAAAAGTTAGTTATAATAAAGCGATGACTATTGAAAAAATATCAAATCGCATAAATTTAAAACAATTATTGCGAAGTTTATTCAATATTACAAGACAAAGACAGTCTCGAAATCCCTGTGCGGAAGCGAAGTAAAGGAGTTAACGAAATTTGACTTTTGACTTAACCATGGAATACGCAATATTAAAGAAAATAATCACAAAAGTAGTGTTTGTTTTCCATAGCGATGAGCCGAATCGATTAATGATCGATCATAAAATCGATTATTTTAACAATCGAAATGTCCGAGACATTGTCGGAGATAATAGATTCTCTCATATCTCGGACTTCAACGAGATATTCATTCGGTTGTCAGAAAATCGATTATTCATTCGAAAAGATTGTTATAGACAAATTCTCTCGGACTGAGAATCGATTTTCTTGTCCCAGTTACCAGGTACGAGAATATTATTAATTATTTCCAAATACGTGATATGACGGTGATTAGAGCAGTGGTATAATTCTAAGAATAACGCAAAAAGGTGAGGAACAGAAAAGAAATCTCAGTTGTTACAAGTAATTTATTTTGATAGTCGTGGGGTTAGTCTTAAAACTAGAGTTAATCTTAATTATACATGATAATTTCAATAAAACTAAATAGACAATTACTTAATCTACTTGTAAAGTCTTTGTACTTAAAATAAACTAATTACTTCGTTAAATCTACACAAAAAGTTGTATTCTTAAAATTAGAGGTTCACTGGCTTATTTGTACGAAAAAGTTGTTTCTTAAAGTTAGAGATTCACTTGGCTGACAGGGTGGAGGAATTATCATTAGAGTCAGAGGCACTTCCCTTTTTGTGATGGCTGTCCAGGGTCCAGTGGCTGCTTTGTATGCAGAGTCCTCGCGTTCGCACTAGGTATTCATGTACCTCCGGATCGGGAGTAGGTACAACGCGGCGATAATCAGAGGCCTGGGCGGTCTCCGGAGTTTTTTATCTCCGAAGGGCGAAGATCAGTTACTTCCTTCAGGGATGGATGCGTAAAATCCACTCGTCGTCAGAGGACCTGGGCGGCCTCTCCAAGGACGAGAATAGGAACCTTCCTGGGCGGAAGGTTCAAACCAACCTCTTCTTCCTGCGCGGACTACTGCAACCGACTGTCCGTCCTGGGCGGACTCTTGCAACTGACAGTCTCCTAGAGCCCTCTGTTGGTTGTCTAGCTGTAGGTATTCTGTTATCACCCGCATTGTTCAGCGGGCCGTTCCGTCGGGCGGCTCAATTCCTTTGAGGTGTTTATTGCCGTCCCATAAAATCTCAAAGGAATTGCCGACTTTCTAAAATAGTAATGACGGTTATTTTATTTTACGATGTAGTAGTTTACAATTTTTCTAACAATAGGTTCGGCTAGCCTTTGTGCTAATTTATTTTATGGCCGGTCTAGTCTGGGAATTTTTATTACCTGAACTGCACATTTTAGAAAAGTATTTCGGTGAATTTGGTCATTTATTTTAGGTATTTCAAAACGATATATCATACGTTACAATATTAAGTATTAATAAAAATACGAATGAATATCTTGAAGGTGCATTGTTACAAACAATGATTGTTTCTAGTAATGATTTCAATTGAAGATTTTGTAAGCATTTGTTTTTAATTTGCGTATACATAAAATTGTATTGTGACTGATTTAATTATTCTTCGGTGACTACATGTTATTTTAAGGCCATGTGTTGTAATATGTTATTTTTAAATAAAACGAGATTAATGATAATGTGTAGCTACTGACTGCCGGCTAAACTGCTGCAACTGTAGCTTATCGGAAAATTTTGAAAATGTTTTTTTCTGATATTTGAAATATCTTTACCGTTAGATGTTTATTCGAGATATTACCTACCAACAAAGGAATTATGCTAGGTAACGATGGATTAATATTTTCGCTTAAGATTTTGATACATTTTACGTGTTGTAAAAAGATGGCATTCTTAAAACCTTGAGAAGGTTAGCGTGTAATTTGTGGTGATGGACGTAGTATGTTGTGAAATATTTCATATTATATCTGGTACGGTATATTCCGTTCGGTTTAGTCTCAGGTTCATATTAATGGATTCACGGACTAATAGGAAATGTGAGAGGATTATAAGTTAACAATGACGTTATAAGAAGAACCGCACAAACAATTTAAATGAAGATAATGTAAATTACACGTGTTGTGAAAGTGAAGCGAATTATTGGGGAATGATAACATTCAATAGTATTTGAATACGTTCATTCTGTGCCGACCATTACCGACACATCTGCAAAGGGTCGCGTTCAGTTAAAGGTACGTATAATCCATAGATATAGCAATCACAAAATAATAAATTATGTTGCTAGTAAAAGTAAACTGTAAACAAAACAATGCTTGCAAATATAGTAGGTACCTAAATGTGCAGTCATACTTTCCTAATCCAATGCACCATATTTCTATGGTTTAAGCTAACACCTCCAGTCTCCCCCGCCGGTGAACCAACATTCAACTCCTGGCCGGAACTATTGCTCTCACTGAAGTCCGAGAGATTCATCCAAAACATCATTCAATCATTTTGATATTTCAAAATATCATTACCAGCATGATTGATTATTCCAGTGACAGGAGTCACCGGGATAAAGCGACAAAGTAATAGTAACAGGAAAATTTAATATTCCTAGTCTATGGGTGTTTTGCGTTAGTTATTTGACGTTTGTCGTACAAGCACTATTGTAAAAAAGTTAGCAAATCTTCAATTATTACTGTAAGTACTATTATTTAATGACTTGACGTCTGATTACGTGCATTGCATCTGAGAAATCCTTTTTAATCGCCATGCTTCATCCATTTCTTATAATCTTAATCAAAAGCCGCAGTTCTTTAGCTAGAAAAGTGGTAGAACAAACGCCTCGTTTCCACCCATTGTTCACATTGTGAAGAATCTAGCCAGCCTTAGCCCTTTGAGTGGACAGCATGGAATATGGATCTCCCCAACACAATACACAGTGTTTACATCAAGCTGGAGTAGGGCTGCGTAATACTTGTTCTTTTGCGATATTACCTAATGCCATTTAATGCTCATTAGTTTTCCAGTATTGTGCAATTTTCCCCGTTCCCTCAGGGGAATATTATTAGCGTGACATGGATCCAGACACTGACACTCAGTAGCGTCTGGTACTTACAAATTCCGGCGGTGCACTACAATACCTGTCAGATTAGATCGGACGGCAAGAGGTTAACCAATTCCGAATAACTCCATGAAATCTGTACCTAACAATATGCTGGTCCCATCTTTTGTAAGGATGAACTTTATTATATGAACTTTTTTCTTTATATTTGGTTTTTAAATCTACTGACTCGCAGATGTTTAGCTTTGTCCCGTCAAACGAACTCAAGTGAATATCACATTTATTTAATTTTAAATTTTCAATATTTTTTTTAACAATTTAATCGGTGATATTTAACGGGGGTATACTTGCACGGAATCCAACAATGCCTTGCAATGTTTGTTCCGAACTTTTACATTTAAAAATATGACATTTTTCTTACTATGATCGACATTGTGTATTCTGTACCATACCTTACTAATATGGTCTAACTGTCACAACCTTTACACTTAGCATTCTTGTATTTGGAATTACTTTATCGTGATTTGTCGCCACAAGAAAATCACGAAATCTTATTTTTAATTCTTTTTTGAAAATTATTATTAGCTCTAATTGAATAGAATTTGATAACCCCGAATTCAATCTATGTCTAGAGGTTGATTTTCTAGATTTTCTTGAATTAGATGACGCGTAACAGCGTAAATTCCTATTTTTACGCATTTCAATCTGCGTATCGATGACGTGGCGTAAACAGATTCGTCTCTCTTACCTACGTTTAATATGTGTTCGTAAGTCGAAGCTATAGTCACACACGTACTAAATTTAACATTATCATTGGTCACCTACAAATAATTTCTGTATTTTTATTATCATTATTATTTAATATTTAACAACTCCCAAATCAAAACATGAGACTGAGACACGTACTAAATTTAACATTATCATTGGTCACCTACAAATAATTTCTGTATTTTTATTATCATTATTATTTAATATTTAACAACTCCCAAATCAAAACATGAGACTGAGAAGAAACAAAAAAGATAACGGTAGCAGCTGGGATTTGAATCCAGGAGTTCATGGTCTATCCGGGACCAGCGCTCTATGCCAACTGAGCTCCACTACTCCAATCAATCCCGCTGTTTTTATCTGTCAAATTATCTTCAATTAATTCCTTTTTTTGTCTGGTTTTCATAACTACAAAATTCTTTCCGATTTTAATTTAATCGAAAATTTACACTCTAAAAAAAGTGCTTAAATAGTTTTGGCATTAGATTAAGTAATGTAGAAACATTAGAAATAAAGAGAGCCATTAAAATTTATGGCTATATTCCTAATAATCAGCTTAATTTGTCTTACATTACCATATTTCACGTTAATTCAAAATTTCCTACTTTTATATTTTGTCTCACCATTCATTGATCCATTGTTTCCTTTTATATTTTGTCTCCTTCCTTTTGTATATCCCAACTATATATATGTTCGATCGATGTATTTTTGTTTAGTTTTAAGTTTAACCTTCATAAAGGTTGAAATATGCGAAACTGGTTGGTGGTCATTTAAAATAAATTTATGGCTTAAAACAAAGTTTTGGTTTTATTTAATAAAGTATTGTTTCGTTCCAGCTATACTTACTTTGATCTGAGATCATTTACCATCCCATAACAGGACGCTACTTTCCCCTTTTGAAATATTGCTTTTAGAAAACTGTTAAACTAAGAAAACCTTTAACGTAAAGTGCTAATAAATAGTTCCTAATTCCTCAAGCTGTTGCTTCACCATATTTTATCACTAAAATAAATTGTCTCACGTTCTGTACTCCAAATTGGATTGTAAGATAATACTGTTACTGTCCGGAAGAAGATCAACCGAAACCCATCGACAATGTATAAAAATAATGAATTTGCTTAAAATAAAGACTTTGTCATATGCTTAGCCATACTGGAAAAAAAATTCTCGTGTTCCGACTGCAAAAAATCATGTCCTCTAAAGGGACATTTAAAACGTATAATACTTAGCCATACTAGAGAAAAAACATTTGTCTTGTTTCTACTGCAACTGTTCATATTCTCAAAAGATATCTTTAAAATTTCACATATTTATCGGAGAAAACTCCCTAACTGTAATAATAAAAAAATCTCAAACCGAAGATATACAGAAAAAGAAACAATTTATAACTATTGTACGGCACTGGCCTACTTGCAATACAAGTTCTCCTCTGGTACATTAGTATTATGGACAACACGAAAGAAAGCTCATTTAAATGCCACCGAAGCACAGACACAGCACCAGGCTTACTGAAAGTTTATTATTTTACTGATTAATAAATTTCAATAATATCAAATAAGCACGGAGGCCGAACGCCTGAATACATGGTACCAGTGGATTTATAATAAACTTTGAATAAGAGGAAAGTGAGAGGCCTCGTGTCAAAGGGGCAAATTTGTGGCTAATGAATGAACGATTCATCTATCTTTTAATATCTAAATGTAGCAACTAAAATATTTATATATGTATTAATTGATAAACTAAAGTTCTTAAAAACTTAAGACAAGATTTTTATGCATAGCGCAAAGGGTAACAATTATTTTTATAAACAATAATTATTAGCCTGAAACACTCATCCAAATTGAAAAAAAAAACCTTTCCGAGCAAAGATAAATGTCGCCGACAGGACTCGAACCTGCACCCTTCTGATGTCCGGTCAGATGCTTTACCGTTGAGCTACATAATAATATAATAAAAATAGTAATAATAATATAATAAAAATAGTAATTATTGAATGGAACACTAGTATATATTGATTAACTTGGCGGGTTTGCGATAAGCCGACGTAGCTCAACGGTAGAGCATCTGACCGGACATCAGAAGGGTGCAGGTTCGAGTCCTGTCGGCGACATTTATCTTTGCTCGGAAAGGTTTTTTTTTCAATTTGGATGAGTGTTTCAGGCTAATAATTATTGTTTATAAAAATAATTTATATATGTATAATACAATGACAAATGTAATGCAATAACCTGCAATAATTTAGTTAAATGTAAGGTACTTATTTTAAAAATTATTATTTATATATATATATATATGTATACCAACAACAAAAATAATGGTTGTATATACTCGTACACAAATGGTTTTCTACCGAATTTTTCAGCATTTACACTGCAACAAGTGGCTACACTCGGTACACGATAATGGTTTCTACTAATTGCCGTCAGCACACGAGTCACAACTAATTTAAGAGCATTAGAAATTCACAAATCTGGCTTTTTATCTTAAGAGTGATTTAGGTTGAGTCCAAAACAATACACTGCACGCAAAACAAAACAATGGCAATATGCTTGTTATTATTTTTTTAAAGCTTACGTAAAATATTAAATAATTGTTCTTTTAATTATCGTGTTATCGTGTTTAAGGTGATTGATGGAGAGTTTGGTCCGGCTGGTTAATGAAAGAATGTATAGGTACTAACGGTGCTTCTTTCTATAACAGTTGACAAAGAGACCGAAGGAATTGCACCGACACGCAGCAAACGTGTGACCTGTTTGTTTATTGTGAAATCTGTCGCTTTGAAACGTTCTTTTTTTTTTTTTTTATATGAATCCCTCACAAGAGTCCCAACTGCTCCCAACCGTCTGAAGCCAGTGAGACTATGGCATTCCCAATTGGGAATGTTGGCTAGACTGAAAGGTATTGAGGAGGAAGGAGAAGAGGGGAAGAGGATTTTAATGCCATTTTTATAAATGTATTTGCTAATAAATTGTTAATTTGGGGGGAGTTGAGACTTAGAAGGCAGGGAATACTGGTAGGGAGATCAATTTTAAATTTTACCAATTCATGCATAAAATTTGGAAATTGGTCATTGATAGGACACCCAAAGAAATTATGGTCCAGAGTGTCCTCTGACCCACAATCACAGTAAGGCGAGCTGACTATATGGAATCTGGCGAGATGACTAAGACAAGAAGTGTGACCTAGTCTCATTCGAGTTATGGAGGAAATATATTTTTTGGCATGCAAGTGTATTTATGAAACCAGGGCTTGACAGGAATAAACGGTTGTATTAATGATTACTGATGACCTTTTGTTAGAGAAGCGATTTTCCATTCAGGGAAATAATCTCTAACTGGAACAGGAATACCATTTAACGGACCGTGAACAGTGGCTTCCTTAGCAATAATTTAAAGCTTAATAAACTCTTATGTTTTTGTATAGATTTTTTAAACCCAAACTACGAACCTAATAACCTAATGGGTTCAAAGAAAAAGAAAAAAAAATTATGATAAATTTTGTGGGTAAATTATAAGTTAACATTTCGAATTTTTTTTTTAAATTCCCTTTATAAATGAACGCAATCTTCAGAGTTTGAAACTTTCAGGGAAAAAATCAATTACTCATTATTGGGACCTTATTGAATAAAAATACAAATTTCCACAAAAAAACTAGGGATCCTTTTAAGGGGGAGAGGGACGTCGGAGAGTTATTACTTATTAATTCAAATAATACTATCGTTTATCGTAAAAATATTTATTAAATATTAGAAAAATAGAAAATATTAATAGAAAAATATTTATTATTAAATGTTTCTATTTAAAAACATTATGTTTATCGTATTGCATAATAATACTATCATTATTTTGAATTAATAAATAATAACTCTCCGACGTCCCTCTCCCCCTTAATTCAGAATATTATTTTGTCAACTGTTTAAATCCATGCATTCAGTATACTCATCAAAGTCACCAGTTTGGCTTATCTTGTCAAGGTTTCTAGCATAGAGCAAAACAACTAACGTAACTACATGGTGAACATAAAGAGCATCCGATTAACCAGCCCTTTGAAAAGCAAATAAGTAATTTTTTCTAGAATTTTTAAAATATTGGTTTTACTTACACATTTGTTGAAGTAGGAATCACAGCCACAGTTACTATGACAGCAATTGACACGGCTACAAACACCGACACAGTTCCAACAATCGCTGAATTCCTTAAACACTTATCGGTAACCATGATTTTAAGTTTAATTTGCACAAAACTTTTCCTTCTGCCCTCTCACCACTGAGCCCAACTTCAACTATGCCAAATCAACCTACAAATTATGTTGTCAAAGACAGAAACTGTAATCAATACCAAAACATTTATTGGCAATTCAACTAATGCTGATAAGTTTCATTTGCCATAATATGATTTATTGTACCAAAATAAAAATGTTTTTCTATCAAATTCTTCTGTTTATGATCTATTATTACGTTGATAAAGATATAATTGCACAATACACAAAAAATATTTATGTTTAACAATTAGATACATATGTAGAAATGTACAAGCAAATCATTTTAAAGAGCGCACATTAAAAAAAATTTGTGCTCACCAACAGTGGTTCAAACTGGTTCGAACTAGTTTGGAACACCCGCCCACAGTCCCCTCTTGCCCTGCAGTAGTCCTACGATAGAATACACCACTACACAAGCAAGAAACGCTTGAAAATGATTTGCCTGTATGGTAGTACCATTTTCAATGAAATTTGTATCTCATTGTTCCTTTATAAAGAACAACAAAAAATTACCTGAGTGAAACAAAGTTATTGTTTAATTTCATACATCAGCGGGCTTTGCATGTAGGCTTTGGAGCGAGCATTCCGAGCGCCGCTCTTGACCCTGTGCAGAAAAATCCCACAATGGACTGCGCTGAAAACTGTTATCTGACTTTAGCGGGCTATACTTTTCTGCTGGCGGCTTAGAGCACCACTCCAGGTACGTGCTCCGAAGTATACGTATGGGAAATCCTATTTTAAGTGACTACTTTATAAATCGGCGCTTTCAGACATTTAACAGAAAAGGAAAATAATAGGCATAAATTAAAAAAATATCAATTTTTATTACTACAAAAACATGTGTATATTATTATATATATATATATCTCATAATAAGACGATAATATTGATCGGTTCTTTTGTGATTTAAAATAATTTAGTATCAGGTTAAATAAAGGAGAAATAATATAAAAGGACAATTACATAATATAAGATAATTAATATACTCAATTTTAAAAAAAAAACTGCATCTCGTATTGATATCTAACATGAAAACTAAATTAAGTACTTTTCTCCATTACACACACTGAAAATGTAAATAAGAAAATAAAAACATCAATTAATATTATAAAACCCATTTGTATCGACCCCTATATTAATATTCAGTTTGACTTTAGTAGATATTAATTTTTTTACACGTAAAAGAAGAGTAAAATGATTCATACAAATAAAATTCATTGAAAATCATTGGGTATTTAATTCAAGGGATAATTCCTGTTGGTGAACTTTGAAAGGGTTACAAGAGTTCATAAATGAACATTGATTTGCCAAAAATGTGTTTTATGTTGGCTGCAGTGTCCATTAACATAACTCATTGGAAATTGAATGACACCACAGGCTATGAAAAGAATTTGATAATGATTATCCGTGGAATATATTTATATATAACAATATCCCTCATTCTGGTAACACCACTCTGGTTGAATTGTATTTGCAGAAACTCCCATTTTGACAAGGCGTTCTCTGAAAAGAAAAATAATTTAGGAATTAGCTTATAATAAGATCATAAAAATTTGTTCCTAAAATGTCCTTATTGACTGATAGGATAACAATTTTGAACAATCTGCTTAAGGAGTTGTCATAATATTTCGATATTCATATTCTTCAAAAGCTTCATCCAGACCCTCCGGCCTTCACACAACGCACGTGAACCATTCCCAACTAGCAAATAAATAATTAAGCCGTCAAAAGAAAAAATAAAGAAATATTCTTATATTATAATAAAATATTCAGGCCTTTCAATTAATATTCAACTATTTTTTAACTTCTTTACTACATAGTTGGGAATAGCCCATGCGCTTATTCACGCAATTTGTAGATGAAACTATACCCATTCATTCATGATCTTCTGTTATGTTGACTCTTGACATTACCTGACAAATATACATATAATTCAATTGATCGTTTCATCTCTTCCTCGAATGTCTCCAAGTTCACACACACATCATATATTCTACACACTCCTTTCTCTATCCATTGAATTTACATGTTCAAACCATCTTCATTTTTGACGGTCTCCGCGATCGAGTGGTAAGGCTTTCGACTACGAATCCGGAGGTAGCGGGTTCAAATCCCGGCGTGCGCAAGTAAGTTTTGTTAAATTAATTTGTGTTGTTTCACAATTAATTCATACCAGTTTATCGGGAATTTTTGCATTATATTTTTTGTAAAATGTCTACAAAAAAATTAATAAATAAATAAAAATAATACATAGCATATTTGCGGCACGTTCCAGACTGGAAGATACTCTCAGTATTTTATTTTAAAATCTACAGGGGCAAAAATAACAGCATGACTATGGAAAGATTAAGTAACAACTATGATTGTTTGGTACCTGAAATGCAGCATTCTCCTCTCTGCACTTCTCCAATCAGAATCAGGCTCAGCCCATAGACGTTCGGCCAAGGCTCCGGCACGGGGCCATAGTCTGTTGTCCAAACTGGAAGAGTCAGCTTGCTCTGCCCACAAAGCAGCTTCTCCGCCTAGATTGGGATTAAAATAATCTCATATAATATGGACTTACATATAATATTGGACAGCACATTAAATTTACATGTTCCGACAAAGTTTTCTTTTAAATAATATATATTGATTACATAATTAATTATTGAATGAATAGACGCAAGAATATGAATACAGAATAGAGTGAAAAGCATCGTTATATCTAATGAGCTTTATTGAAATGTTTCAATATTAATTCAGACGACATGTATGCTCAACATTCTAGAGACTTGAGAGTTGAGATATTGATAAAAATTTACTATATTTATTTTAGGCACAATTTTTTTTATAATTTAATTTTTAAAATTCATATATCTAGAATTTGTTATCAGTTAGCCTGACAAATTCATATCGTCCAAAAGACGTCTCATTATAATATCGACTATGTTTTGGTCAAGGGCATTATTCCACATCTTTTGAGAAAGAAACTTGGGCCTTAGTGCAAGGATAATATGGTAAAGCTGAATGTCACGAAGGTTCAAACAACTAGGCCTCTTTTTGCATGCCAAAGGGTGCGAAATAACGTCTTAGATCAAAACAGATTGTATTTTGGTCAAAGGCGTTATTCCACACCTTTTGGAAAAGAAACTTAGGCCTTAGTGCAAGCATAACGGTCATATTAATGTCACGGGGGTTAAAGCAACTAGGGCTATTATTGCTTGCCAGAAAATGTGGAATGACGACTTTGACCAAAACACAGTCGATATGAGACGTTATAGTTTGAATATAAAATTAATGACAAAAATTTATTTTGCTTAAAACAGAGCTTTTATGAAAATTATTGTAGCATGAATATTATATTATTACCCAATATCAGTTCTGGGTGGTCTCCTGCCATTTTCTTGGGGCTGTTATTGTAAACCTTTTGCCATCCAATGAAAGGGGAACACCAATTATTACCTGGAAAATAAGACATTAATTTTTTCATTTAATTTTACAGGAGAAAAAAACACAATTCAAAAGTCCCGATAAACTACTTTTTTGTAGTTTGTCTAACGGGAGCTTGTTATTTAAAAAATAAAATTTACAGACAAGGTTACAAAATATGTTAAATAAAAACATTAAAAAAATAAATAAAAAAAACAATATATAAAATAAAAACATATGTAACAAGCTTAAAACATAAATATTTATCAAGAATATTACTCTAAAATATTTCTGCATAAATATATTAAAAAATGAATAAAATAAAAACATAAACGAAAGCAATAAATCATAAATAAAATAATATTTCCTTATTTCTAATATAAATAGCTTCTTTCAGCTAGCTAAGTTTTCAATATGTTTAATAATGGTTTAGTTTTAATACAGTTTTTTTTTTAATTTCAGAGGGTAACACGTTTATACAACTAGGAATCATGTGTTCTAAAGTTCTTTGTCTATATTTGTTTCTATGCTTAGGAACCATTAGTCCTTCATTAAAATTGAGATGAGTGAATTTAAAGTTACATATGTACGTATTCACATCCAACGCTGACATTTCTATTGCAGTGTTGTCATCTTACCTGGGCAAGTTGAAGATGCCGCAACAAGCGAATAAATATAAATGTATGTAGTATATTTTTGTCAAATAAAAAGAAGGAAATAGGGAATTACCGTCTCCGACCCACGCTCCAAAGCCACAATCAAAGTAAAGAGCATCGTAGTTAGAAATAATGAGCCTATATCCTTTGCTCAAGAGACCTTGGATCTCAGGGTCATCTCCCTTGGTCCATACCTGTAAAAAATATTAATTACCACTTATATTAATTTATTTACACCCATAGGGTTTTTAAACAAATAATTACGTAATCGTGTTTTTTAATTAGAAAAAAATATGTTTTTTAAAGTATGGGTAAAGTGAATAGCAAAAATAACAAAAGAAAAAAAATTAAACACAAAAACAATTAATGGAAAAAATGGACTAATGAAATTTTATTTTATTTTTTATTGATGTATAAACTTAATGAGAAATGTATTAATCAAATGCCGAAGGTGACAATCAATAGCATTTATTTATGAATAAAATTTTAGCAGTAAGTGCAGAAAAAATAACAGAATATTTAACAGGCAGATAAGAGTAATAAATAAAGTGATAAAACTCAGGTAACCTAATATTTTTAAATGACACTTCAGGAAAGAGGCAGTAAAAGCAGAATGATTATGGTGGATGGATAATTTTCCTGGTAGAAAAGCCAATTTATATGCTTTAGTAGATAACAAATCCAAAGATAAACATATCATAATGTAATTCTCCATTTACTATACCTGTTTATACCATTATGTTTACGAGACAATAAAATTATATATGTACCTGGATGATGTAGTCTTCATTGCTAAGATACTTGTCAATATGTGCAAATTCGGTGAGTGTACTAGTCCACAAGACTAGCGGAAGCTTTTTGCCACCATTTACCTGTAGAAGTAATATGATTGAATTAATCAAGGTTTAGATTTAAAAGACGAGAAGAAATAAGATTGATAATTATTAATTAACTACATACCTTTAAAACTCTATCTTTCGCATTTCTTTGGAAATGGTCCCACAAGTTAAAGAATCCAGCGTCCTGCAAATCCCAGCCTTTCTGGGTCATCCAAGTTTGAATTTCAGATGAAACGTTCCAGCAAGCATTTTTCACCTCATCACCTCCCATGTGGAAGATATCGGGCTTGAATAATTCTGCAAGCGGAAAATGAAATCACATTTATTACTATGTATAAATAACCAGAAATGATCTGACTTAAAACAGAGATCTTAAACAAATCAGACAAGCCAAATGCACAAGGTGGTATGCTATGGAACTTACCAAACATATCAGAGTAAATTCCTTCAAGGACATCGTACAATTTTTCTTTTGTGGGGTCAAGTTGTCCACACGGAGGCTCTACACAGAACTTCTGCCAAGGCTCGGCCTATGAGACAAAGTAGAGTTTAGAAATAATGAATGGTGATACATATGTATTTATATGACAGTGTTAATAACAATACATATAGAATCCACCTTGAAGCAAACAGTGAGATTGGTTCCTTGCCATCCCTCTCCTACATGAGCTGGTGCATCAAACTCTGGAATAATCTTAACTCCTCGTTCCAGAGCATACTGGACAAGATCTAGTATCTGCGCTGCTGTATAAATCTAAAAATAAAATATTATATGTATTTAATAGTTAATATGTGGTCTACATAGATACAATTAATTTTGATCGGCTTCTGAATGTAAATGAAAATCCTAAAAGTTTGTAAAAAGGTTAGCAATGAATCTGCATACCTTTTTTGGTGTGATAGCTCCAAGTTTAGTCAAGTGAGGCTGAGATTTAGATTCAAAGGGGAAGCTGTGAGAATCGGTGATATGCCAGTGGAAACGGTTCAATTTACAACTTCCCATTGCATCTGAAAAAATAAGTTTAATCCTAAATGCATATTTTATATGAGACTAATAAAACATTATATGTTCAATTATCTATGATCTTATGAGAGTTACCATTAAAAAAATATAAAACATAATACATTCAATTATCTATGATCTTATGAGAGTTACCATTAAAAAAATATAAAACATTGTTTTATCATCCACATAATTACCTATTGTTCGTTTTATGGATTCAACTGAAAAATAATTTCTTGCCGTGTCCAGTAAAATACCTCTGTATGGATAGACTGGCTTGTCAACAATTTCAAGTTCGGAGGGGATCTACAAATAAACAATTAAATAAAATAAACTCTATTATAATGAACATGCAGGCATACATTTTTTCACTAGCCAGTAAATATGTAATTTATTTAGAGCGTGATCTGAACTATATCCGCCACACCACCCGACTTATGGTGGAGCAACAAAGTTGGAAACATTTTCCAGAATACTGACACCACCGAATTTATAGAAGTAATAACCACGATAGCTGAAGACTGTGTTGGAAACAATTGCTTATACGGTACCAAAGACGCCACCCCGCATCTTAAATATATCAGTCAATAAACATACTCTTCACCAAACAGACGTGTTGTCGTTTTACTCTTCGAAGCCAACCGGCTGCCGGAGATGCGGCAAATTCCACACACCAATGTAATATGCACTTCAACTTAGTGAGACACGACACACTGTAAAACTTCTACATACGTAAATTAATGTTACAGTTAAGGTACGATTCCAAGGACGGCAGCAGACTAAAGACCGCAGACTGCAACGTCAGGCATCACTGCCGCTGCAGTCTGCGGTCGGGTTAATTTCGCCCATGGCGACACAAGTCTTGCATTCGCTTTGAATCAAAAAGAAAATGATTTAAAATTTTTTGTAAATACAATTAATTTCATTATCATAAAAAAACTCATTTTTCAAACATAAAATACGTATTATCACTCTGCAGTCGGCGGCAATACTGGTAGTGCGATCTGCGGTAGAAGCGCGGCAGTGGCAGGCGACAATAACGCCATGCTCAGAATATATTTCTATGGAAACCGGTTGTGTTGCCTGCGGATTATTGGATTATTGGTTGGCAGTCTAGAGCTGACTTCGTAATCGCATCTATAAATGCAAACCTACTTTCCATTTTCTGAATAAGATTAGAAAGAAATCTCTCTTTAACTGGCAAATCCTCTAGCGAAGCCATGTTAATTGCGTATACTTTATCAACAGTAGGAACTTCTATAAAAATTCATTACAGCTATACCGTATGACGAAATGAATTCCGTATTCAGTTGTGACGTCGTAGTCACCACATCTCTGGTCTGTCGATATCGAGTCTGTCCGTACTAGACCCGCAGGACGCAAGTTAGTCAAGTCACTGCAAGACACTTTCAGGAGTCCCTAATTCATTCCTCAATGCCCGCGGCGAATCCGTTCGTCATTAATCCAAGCACGAACAAGCCGTCAGTGTCAGTAGTCCGGCAAGAATTTCCGAAATAATCAGTACGTAAGAATCTTGGAGTGCATCGATGTTATACTTGATCGATGGTAGGGTGTCATGATAAGTGATTTTGTACTTTATTTTCTTTGGTTAAACGTCACTCACTCATTTTTAGTCGGTTTTCGTTTGGCGAGTAATATTGTGTTTTAAAACTATACCATCATTTATTACATTGAGCTGCATATACATTTTTCCTATTATTTCTTATTTAGTTGAGCGAGATTGTTATTTTTTTATATGCTATTTCCAATACTAACGCAATTTACAATGCTTTTATTTTGTATTTTTTTATTTATATATTTTTTTTTTTTTTTTAAATAACAAACAAGAGTTTTGATGTAAAACAACAACACAATTGAATACTTTTACCTGAAAACTTTGCAATTTTAAACAAAGTTATTCATCTTTTATGCTTGTACTTGCACATAGAATCATCTCCCATAATTACTGCACTTTACCCCCGGATGCCTTGTTTTACAGTACATATTTGCACCTAGATAATGTGAGCACCAGTGTTTTTCTCTAGTTTATGACATTAAAACATTTATTTACCAATAATTTCAGCCTGATGTCATCGAATACCACCAACTGCTCTAGGCTTTCCAACCCGTGGCGGGCGCCGAAAAAGGTTTCCGCATTAATAGTGCCACTGATACGGCCATCAGCCATCGGAGCAACTGTCAATGTATAACTCTCATCGGTTTCCAGAGTTAAATCTGTAAGGAAAATCAAAATTGTATTGCATACACATGTCCTAAACTGATTAAATAAGTTTGTAAACACACACGGGACTTTTTAATTTTAACTAGAGATGCTAATGCTGTTTCTATTATGTAGATACATATATGATTTTTGCATATATTTTGGCATATAACCAGTTTGTTGATGACCGTGCTACGGTAAAACTGATAAGTATTATAATAAAATTGAACGGTTACAATTTATTTAAATTATGGTAGATTGCAATAATCGATAACAATGCTTTCATTAAATTGGAGGAAACAGAAATGCTGTTCTGTTCAGTGAAATCAATCGACAATTTTGATGAAATTTCTGATCCAAAATATCACATCTTTACTTTCAGAATCTGTTAAAAGTGGTGCAATATACTATATATCATACCTATATAATTGACATCCTTGATGTTAACTGTCACCTCCAATGACTTTCCCCCTTCATTTACTTTGCTACCTTCTGGAATGACGCTTTGAATATGTTTTTGGAATCTCTGGAAAAAAAATAACAATGTAATCCGGTGGCAAAATATCAATAACAGTGGTTTAAAAAATATTATTTTTAATGGTAGTTATAGGTAGATTTTTAAAATGTTCTAACCGAAGTTGCGGCTCTGAGTAAATCTATGGCAGGCCCATTTTGTTGGGCCATTATAATGGTTATACTATTGCGGTTCACATTGAGAAGTTGAGTTCCAAGATTGAAGGACGTAGTTGGTCTTGGCCAAATATTTCCTGCAACAAAAACCATAATATGTTATTTCATAAAATGAAGTTAAAATGTAAAATATTCCAAACTAGTTCAAACCAGTTTGAATTACTATTGGTGGGCACAAAAAATTTAAATGTGCGCTCTTTAAAATGATTAACCTGTACATTTCTACAAATGTATCTAATTGTTAAACATAAATATTTTTTGTATTGTAATTAAAAAAAGCATATTTACCAAACTCATTGCAGAACATTTTGCAAACGCCAAGACTCAAGGCGGAGTCTTTATTTTCTGGGGTGATCTCGTACTTCTCGCACCGCCCCGAAACACACTCCCACCGCCAAACCTCATCTGACTTGAATTCAGCTTGATTCCTGAAATAAGAAAACTGACTTATAATAACCGCTTCTATCATAGTAATTAACTTAAAGAAAATCATATTGAATATAAAAATACAGAATGCATTGTCTGGGTAATGAATTGCCTTTCAATATTCACTGCAATAGGTTTCCCACTCGATACAAATACAACATAAACTCTGAAGCCATCTAACATTAAAAAATTATTAGCAAAACTGCATTTTTATACCAATACAACTTTGTTAGGGTGAATTTTATACTCGTATTATAATGTAACCATTACATGGAATGTAACAGATATTTGCATCTTCATCTTGTGAAACTTCATTGGTTGAGTGATGGTTTGACATGGTGGATACATTAAGTATCGCCCTGGTGAAAGATCACCATTCAGAATCGAAGCATTGCTTGAAATGGCTTTAGCTGTGTTTGGTGATGAGATCTGAATACTTGTGTACTTCCCAACATTCCTCTCCTCCATCTCCTTCTCTTCCCACTCCGTTCAGCCTCACAACATACCACAATTGGGGATGCCATAGTCCCACTGGATCCGGACAATTGGGACTCTTGTGCAGTATTCACATAAAAAACTTATATTACAATTTAATATTGTCGTAAAATCGCATCACTAATATAATCTTTTTTTTTTTTTAAATAATATTTCAAATTCATATGACATACGTACCTACTTAAATAACGATTATTTAAAGAAATCCATAAAAATACATTGCCTAGTAATAATATTAAGATCGCAATTTTGGCTAGATTTAATAGGTGAAAACAAGCCATTTTCAATCTTCTGGTATTTGCACTAAAAACAACTTGGCGATTCAATATTCCGATTATATTTATTTGTTTTTTTTTTTAAATCTGAAAGATATAGTATCAAATTATTTATATTACACGATATAGTCGATATACAATGAAAAATAACAAGTATTCCAAACTTCAAATTTGTTTCTGAAACCTTATCTGTTCTTAAAAAAAAATCGCGTTTGAAAATACCACTTTACGTAGGTACCTACCTCGATGTAATCCGTGAAAACCACGAAGGAGAGGTGAAAAGACTTTATATTCAGTGATCGACAACCTTTCGTAAAAATACTACAAAAAACTCGATAACTTACTTTTGGACTGCAATATGAGATTTAGAATTATTTAGTTTAATTACGAGAAAAATAATTAATCATATTTTTTGGACAAATTAACAAATCAATGAATAAAATAAAGACTCAATTTTTAACGAGCTAGGTGCTAAACAAAGCCAACCTCTTACAGGAGAGGGTACCAGAAGAAGAAAGAATGTGCCAAAGACATGACATCTACGAGTATATATAAAAATCAATGTAAGTTTGTTTGTCCTCGATGTTCTCGAAAATTACTCTACCGATTTCGCTGTAAATAGCACAGTTCGTTCTATTAATGCCGGGAAGGTTTAGAAAGTAGTTTGAATGGTATCCAATACGTAAAACTGTTGCTATAACGTTTTAAAATTAGTATGAAAAACATTGAACCCGCCATGTCTTATTTAGGTAAACCCATAGATTTAACACTCTGGTTAGCCACAGATTGCATGTTCAAAAGAAGAAGGTTCTTTTGGGTAGAATATTTTCACAATGGAAAACACGAGTAGGTACCTACTTAAGAACTTTATGATTTAGAAATATTTTGAAAAAATAAACGTTTGGAACGAAATAAAATATTCAAATGTTTCATTATTCGAGATAGTTACTTTCGCTGTCAAATCAATTATGGCACCCCAATGATAAGTGAAAAATCCCGAGCACGGCCGGGTACACATCAGCTAGTAGGTAAATAATTTTCACATAGCTCAATCGCTAAAGGATTTTAAAAAATTAAAATTAACAGAGACTAGTGATTGATAAAATTCGCACGAACCAGGAATTAAAAATATATTATAAATTTCTAATTAGACAACAATTTTCTTTCATTTAATTAAATCAATCTCCAACTAAATAGCATAACATCGCCATTGAGAATATTGGAACCTTGTCTATTAACAGCGTGAATCTATACTAAAAGTCAGTCGGTATCAGTGGTCTAATTATGTCTACCATTCAAAAACATTACTACATAGGATAATGATATTCATCACTTTTTGAAGAATCACTAACGTATAAGATCTTGGTTTTTACTCACGCATCTTTTGCTGGAATGACACAAACTATAACAATAATGATTACGACAACAGACACCAAAACTGGTGCAACAATTGCAGCAATTTTTAAACAATTATGGGTAACCATCATCTTAAATTTTAATGTGGATTTTCATTTATTACACTGCAACAATTGACAAAAAAACTATCCAAAACGATTTGTTTATGCTCTATCAATACGTAGATAAAGATGACAACAATGTACAACGTACAAAATGCACAACATATTATTCTTATTCAAAACGTCGTTAACAATTTAAAGGGCATTGCCGGTAAATTTAAAATTTATAAAATCCCATGGAACTATCAATAATACAATATAAAAGTAAACGTATTATCTTCTTGAATCAAATTTATAAACTACCGTAGTTAAATAATTATTTGCATAAATGACTAAAGTACTGGTTGCTTTGAACGTGTTTTGAATGTATGATGTACTTGCATGCATTTTTAGAAATCGGGGACATGAAAAAGAACGTGTTTTAAATGCATACTATGCGATGGCAAGTAAACATCGAGAAAAAAATTATTTCTATTAATTCCGTTTATAGTTGAAGTTTGAATAAAATAACCGTTTAACGTGATAATCGCTTGAAATTTTTACATTGGTATAATCAAAAATATTAACAGTTTATACTTACGAGTTTTCTGCACCGAGCATTACCAAGAAGGCGCACGCTAAAGCGCCCCATTGAGAGAGCATTTCTGAAACAAAATAATTTAAAAGTGAATATAAAAGAACGTAATTATTTTGTGACCCCATATTCAACTGGAGGGAATAGCCGAGACCTAATCTTAGATTATTAACTGATAAAATAGATGACATGGGTATTGATTTGGCTGGCAGTCAAGCATCAATGCGACTAAAAAACCTTAACACAGTTTACAACAATCCAACTACTCGCTATGTATTACTAGTGCAGAAAAGAGACACGAACATTGCAAAAGGATAAAAACATTGAATCGGATGAAGGCGAAGAAAATCACGATAATAGTGATAATACTTATAAAGTGGATAAAGTAGAACTCAACAGTAATAAATCACCACATTTTCATTTTATGGTATTTTTCAAAAACCTGGTTGGTTCAGTGAAAGCGTTATTGCTGATTATTTATAGTAAGTAGTACGTTTAGTCCACTAATGGTATCTTAAAAAATCATAATTATAAATATCTTTCAACAAATTACCTACTTCAGTTTCTCAAATTAAAGCGTGTAAATATGCTTTTAATAAAAAAAATGCACATTTGTACTACACCATTATTTGTTGACAGTGAACTTTATTTTTTTTTTATGCCGTTTTTACAAAATTGTATTATGTATTTCCCAAGTAAATACTGTTAATCAAAATAATAATTTTGCATAAATCTAAAAAAAGTTTGCAACACTAATATATTAGATTAATTTGAAATCAAACAATGCGACATTTTTTTAAAGTAAATTAATATGAAATGAGAAGTTTTGTATTCAAGAATTCCGATAGTGAAAATATAATGTTTTTTTTCGGTAGTCGGTTCCGATATTGTTTCAATCTGTGGTAAGTTCAGTATTCAAACACTATATTTTTGTTGAAATCGACGATCGAAAAAATTACGGTAAAATTTTAAGACGGGTAACATACCTGATGTTAACGAAGCAACAACTGAAATCAAACAGACGGTTTTCAAATGATTCCTGTTTATAAAACAAAGGCCGAATATTGAATTGAAAAACTTGTATCCAAATTTACAGGGTCTTCGGGAAAAAATAAGATAAATTTACCAAACATAATTAAAATCATCACGTACAAAGGAATATATTAAAATCACTACAGCGTAAAATTTGGATACAAATCATCAAATATTTTTAGTTTTTTTAAGAAATGGGAACAATAATATAAAAATCTAATCGTATCTCTACTGCTGAATATAATTTCTAGTCCATTCCTCCAGGCAAATAAATAATTTACCTCTTATCATCTTATTACTAACGGTGTTTTGTTATACGTGACGAAGAAAATCTGCTGAAATAGTAAAGTTCTACGGCATTCACTAATAAAAGGGAACGTATGAGAAGATCGTGTTTTTGTGAAGACCGTGTATATTTCATTCCGAAAACTGGTTTCTATTGTACTGTGTCGACATTATATTGAGATGTGATATTATTATTATAAACAAGTAGGTCCCATTAAACAGCAAAACTAACAAGTATATGAGAGGAGGATAACAAAACAGCCCTACTATAAGGCAATTAATTACCTTTATGGCAAAACACAAAACATCTTCGATGAATACATCAAGTTTTATAATTCATGTAACAAAATCACAAGCCGTAAACATATTAAAAAACAATCAACGTTGTTAATTAAACCGTTGGTAATTTCATAAATTAAAAATATGTAGTGTATTTGTTAAATAAAATTAATTGTTAAATATTCTTGTCCAGATGACCATTATTAAATCTTTCCTAAAACCGTAGGCTTGTAAACTATTGGTGTATTTCGCCATTTGCGAAGGTCCGTGGACATACAGCTTGGTGAGTATCTATATTACAATGTTATGTATGAATACATACTTCAAACATTTACTTTTAGGTATTTCTATATGCCGATGATGGCACCAGTGCAACATGCCACCAATACATATTTTATAAAGGTCAAACAATTGTTATTTACTTTTTAAAATATCCTTATTTTCCAAGTCATAAAAAGGTTTCAGGATTTTTTTTTGTAGTAAAAAAATACTAAATACAGTAAATACGTATTGAAAGAATAAAAATATTTTTTTCATAAAAAAATAACAAAAACCATTACTATATGAATATGAATACTCAATATCATATCAATTAGTGAGCCATAACGACTTTAACACACCGATAGGGATTTCATCGACTATTATTCGTTGCGATTATAAGTGACTAATTATTACTTGATTACCTAGGTATACAATATAACTTTAAACGGTAATCACCGTAGACAGGTAGGAGGTAGGTACACATTTCCACGTAACTGCAGTCTTTCTCGGATGTATTAATAGTACTTATATATTATATACATCTAAACAAAACCCGTAGCAGATTTTTACCTCTGACCCACATATTATAAATGAATATTCTTGATTTGGTTTAAATTGGCCGCAGCTATAATGAAACCGGACCGGTCAAAATTAAAAAAAAGGTTATAATTTATTGACTTAATCGTAACATAACAAAAGTGTATTACCCTTGCAATGATACCAATTTTTTTACGTTTTATAGAAAAATGTTTACATATTGACGGCCTTTGACGGCCTCCATGGTCGAGGGGTAAGGCTCTCGACTACGGAATCCGAAAGGTCGCGGGTTCAAATCGGCGTGCGCAAGTATTTTTTATTTAATTAATTTGTGTTGTTCACAGTTAATTCCATTTAAAAATAATATATGGTATATTTGCGCACACGTTTCAGAGATTTAAAGATACTTTCAGTATCGCTGTTGAAACCACCATTCAGAATTGAAACGTTGCTTGAAATGGCTTTTAGCCGTGTTTGGTGACGACAGATCTGAATAGCCAGGTATTTACCCTTTTCCCCACCTTCCTCTCCCCTTCTCCTTCCCCTCCCCAATACCTTCAGCCTCACAACATTCCCCAATTGGGAATGCCATAGTCTCACTGGCTCCAGACGGTTGGGAGCAGTTTGGGACTCTTGTGCGGTATTCATATAAAAAAAAAAAAAAATATTAGAGTAAGGGCAGCGAATGTGGAATACCCTTTTGTCTTTCTGACTTGCATCTTGATAAATATTTTGGAATTCAAATTATTACCTTTTATGTAAGAGAAAATAAAATTTAAAAACCACACAAAGTCAACCGTTCAATTTAAAGAAACGTGTGTATAGATTTCCGCGTTTACGAATTATTTTGCTAAAGTATTAAGGTACTAAAGAAGTCAATACTATAATTTAAAAGTTATCGAGAATTCCAGATTACCAACATATTCCATATTTGCTGCGTTTACTCCAGCTTAACATATTTATTAACACTCCACTGATAAACGAATGGGTCACTGGGTAGTTTTTAATAGCATTTTCATGAAAAATCAATTCAAGGATAATTGAAAGGTGGGTTGGGCGAAGATACCGACAAAATAATAACATACATTATTGAATGGTGGCCGAGACGTGAAGGACTGCCAAGGATTACTCATAAAACACTTCCGTGAATGTCGCAGAATAAAGTATGTTTAATATTTATTTATTTCTATTTATTTACAGACAATTTTTATATTATAAGCAATTATTATATAGAATGATGTGTGTGTAATGTAAATAATCAATATATAGTAGCGTATCGTGAACACCTCACTAGGAGAACTTGTACTGGGGTGTTCACGTATTTATGATATACATAGTATTATTGTAAAATGGTTATTCGATTATATTTAAGAATAATAAAAAATATATATTTATATTTAATGTAAATGATGTTGTGTTTGATAATATCATACAATACATGGACTATAATGCAGAAAGATGGGAAAGGGGTTTAATAAAAAAATGATAACAACGAAATAGATAACAATCCAGAATCAACATTATAATCAAATTAGGTTATTGATTAAAAGATTCTAATGGTTCAGCAAAGATAAAATTAGGTACGTAATGTCAATTGTTTTTCAAACCGTAGAATGCAACATTTTTTGGACACTCAGAACACAGAGCTCGCTAATATAATTCGTTTTGATTTTATTTATGTGCAAAATAAACAACACAACACAGCAACAACTTGTATATTTATTTTGTTTTAAGTCAACATGTTTACTTTAAATCACATCCAGCGTGATTTCACAAGTCGAGTGTTAAAAAATAAAATTAAGTTCCTTCACTAAAGTGAGACTCATAATAGAAGGAAGAAGATTTTATAACATTATTTTTTTAGTTTTAAAAGAGTAAGGTTTTTAAAAATGACAATCATAATTTTTATTTACTAAGTGATCTAATCCAACTAAAAC
>JAHDVE020009203.1:0-16345 GCA_022606495.2 Halesus radiatus | reverse complement strand
CTTAATGTCGTTTTTTTTTTAAAAATAAAACAACACGTGTCCAAGGTATGAGCCCTGTGGAATTCCCTACGTTATGGCATAACATCAATTTCGACAATGTAGTAAAAGGATCTGCAGAACTACCAATGACACCCATTTTTAGTATTTTCCGTAATGTAAATTTCAAATCATTTGAAAGCGTTTTTCTATTTGTGGAAACCCTCCGGTTTTTCCGCATAAGGGTGTTTGATTTAATTGATCGAACACTTATCTAGAATCCATATACCTAGCAATCGTTGCTTTCGTTTTGTATGAATTTAAGTTTTGTTAATTGGAAGTCAACGTCAAGGGATCAAAACTGATTGTTATGATGTTCAGGTGTAAAAAAAGGAAGAACCAAAATGCGACCATCTATATTTTCTGGCTTTTTAAATTTATCACAGCTAGTCAGAGGACACCTTGCATACAAACACAGTAAAAAGAGGTTATTCGGTTAGAATAAAAAAAAGTTCATTCATTTTATTTATTATAATTTACAGGTACAGCTATGTAGGGTACCTATCACCAAAACACTTTATTTCACAACAATAACATACAACCAAAGTTGAACCACCGAGTAAAGATTTTTTCGTGTAATTTAATTTATGTATTTGTCACTTATTACAATAATTATTACAAAATATATTACCTAACTACATATTAAGGTATATTCACATCTGCTGGCACTGTGCAGTCCAGACACACACAATACCAGGCACGGCATATACAGAAGTATTCACATTACACCGTACGCGAATGCGTTCATAGATTTTTGTCAGGGTTTATGATAATAAAAGTCGAAGATTAGTATTAAATGTCTAAAATGATGGACTCTACCAAAACTTTGTGCAGGCTTTGACTTGAATATTCTCTCTAATGCATATTTTGGCGATTACTTCGTTCATGTATTATGCATGCGTTATTTCATTTCGTGTTATGTATTCTGTGTAATTGAATAATTAATAGTCCGTCAATAAAAAAAGAAAAAAAATATATGCAAGTAAATTTACCGTGTCTGCCACTTTACGTGTCTGGACTGCGCGATGCTGGTAAATGTGGATCGAACTTAAATGTGAATAAATTTATTGATCACATATCGCATTAAAATTTAATATCGATGAGGAAAACTTTTTTTCGTTGGAATACTAATGTATATAATTCTACCAACCCAATTATTAAGCATAGATAAAAATCTTACATCATATTTACATAGTTAATACGAGTTATGAAAGATAATATTTTTTAATGACTTATGCCTTGATTTTAATTTTAAACAGCCTAATCCAAAGTTCTTCTTGACTTTTTCCCCAAATTATTACGATATTATATCGTCCGTAAAAAAACAACGATAAACAATAATTTGTATTTGTAATACATATAGTTTTTTTATAGTTTAATTAACTGAGGTCTTTTTATTTTTTTATAATATATCGTTTCACGAAATTGTAAAGTCGCTCACCCTGTCCCAATCAGATGAGTGGCTTGTGTTTTTGAATTTATGAAAAAAAAATATGTTTCATGAAATAATAAAGTTATTTTATTTATCCATTAGGAATATTGCAAAATATTCTCAAATTAAATGTACTCACTTATCAATTTTCCATCGTAAACTATTAGAAACACATGATGGATTTCATTAACGAGATGTTTTTGTAAAAATATTGGGTAATATAATGTGGTGCAAGATTTCACCCAAAAATCGTCAAAAACCTCAGAAATGTACAGGCACATTAGTTTAAAGCACTGACATCAGAATTAATAGACTTGATCTAGTACGATTTTGACGGCTGGCGGCAAAGGTCACGTGGCACCCATTTTCGCACCATCTTAGTTCTTTGCCGCCCACGTTTGTTTCGCGTGATTTTGACTGCGGTAAGCAAATTACAAAACATTTATAAGAAGGGTCAAACTAAAGACTTTTAACGTTGGTGTTTGCCCTCGCTCCTCTTATTTTGATTTTTCCCCTTGTGTAGTTTCCCTTTTTGTAGTGGTATTCTATATAGTCGGACCACTACGAGGTAAAATAGGACTGCGAGCGGGTGTTCTAAACTAGTTCGAACTAGTTTGAACAACTATCGGTGTGCACAAATACATTCAAGCGTGCGCTCTTTAAAATGTTTTTCCAGTCACTCTCACCCTAATGTAAATATATTTTTCGAACGAATTCTAATTCCAATTTTTAACTAGTCTCCGTTAAAAACTACCTAATTAACATCTTAGCTGACAAAATTAGGCAAATATATAGGCCAGGAGCACACGAGCGACTTTTGTCAAGGCAACAGTTGCGTGACTGTTTCAAAATCTATTGCAGTATTTTGAGGCATTTAGCGAACATACATTAGAAATGAGGGCATAGAAATCGTCGTGACAGATCTGTGTTTCAGATTTTTTTTATGATTTATAGTAAATCTTTGATGACATCGTATATCACTCAATACTTTTATGACTACAATAATTTAAAAAAAAATTAAAATGTCTCTATTCTATGTTTTCAAGAAAGTTTGCTTTTAGGTTCTTGATTTTGAATATTCAATATTGATACGATATTGTTCCTAATCAACCTCAATAGAAGGATAAACAGAAACGTGAATAAGGCCAAGATGACCACAATCATAGCCAAGACGTCCAACATGAAGTACTGGTAGAGGGGGACGTTGAGACCAGGAGACCGAAGGTGCTTGGCTCCACCGTGACGTAGTACGTACTCTGTCCACCAGACTGCTCTCTCCAGGGAGGTCTGCGGCTGGTCGTACATCTTCTCCCTAAGACTGACTATGTTTTCATGATATCTGAAAAAAAAAACACATTTCATTAGCGGCAAGTCGTATTGTGGACGCGAAGATTTTAGAAAAAAAAATTAAAGTATTTAATCCATCAGTATATTAATGGAAAATGCTCCGAGGAATTTAAATGAAATTCATTTTATTTTTCAAACAGAATTCAGCACAAGAACCTTAACTGCTCCTTGTTAACCGGAGCTATTGATAATAGGGCATCCCCTATTAGGGGGTTTGTATGTTGTGAGGCTGGAGGATATGGAGAGGGGAATGAGATGGGTAAAGGAAGTACTTAGCTATTCAGATCTGGTCACTAAACATTGCTAAACCCATTTCAAGCAATGTTTGTATTCTGAATGGCGGTCTTTCACCAGGGCGATACTGATAGTTTTCTTAATTTTTTTATTTACTTATTCACGCCTAGAAGGGTTTTATATGTTGATACATTTATCACATAGTTATACAAAGGAGTATAATAATATAGTACGTAGAATAGTAATTAGAGTATAAAATAAATAAGTAGGTACAATATAAGTATATAGTTACAGCGTAATAAATAACAGTTTTACCCGTAGTATCTACTGCTTTGGAACAAGCCGCAAGTATGATATATATTGCGGGTAGTCACTACAACCCTGAACAGCGTTGCAAGGATAACTCGAATTGTGGTCGCGAGAGTTTTTACATATATCATATTTTAAATTAATATTACTTTTAAATATTGTTTGTAATCTATAGTGTATATTATAAAGAACGACCCGAGGTGCTCGAATTATATGAAAACGATTCTACAACTCGACTTTATTGTAAAAAAAAACTATTTTCAGAATCAGAAAGAACTCTAAAACAGTGAGATTTAGAGTCAAGAAATTTGGACAGCTTTTTCTGCCTTGAGTTCTAGTTTATTAAACTACCCATTTTTATAAGTTTGCGATGAATTATTGAAATATTAATTTTTAATCTAAAATAAAGATTATATTGTTTATTACGCATACGTATTTCAATTATTTCAAAGGATTCAAACAAATATTTCTCTTTTCTAACAATTAATATTTAATCAACACTGTTTAAAATAATTTAAAAATTTTCCAATAAAAACATTATTTTGAATCATTTTAACATCGTTGTGAGTCGGGCGCAGCAACGCTCAAGTCGTTAGTGATATTTTTTGTAAAACGGTTGATATTTATTATTGTCATGCTTTGCAACATGCAACAATTCTAAATAAAATTATAAAATGTTCAACTATTGACCAAGAACCAAATAATTGCAATCACCCAAATGTTCAGTTTCACTATACTTTTGCTTCGCGACACATTCACACAAGAAATACAAATTTTAACTTCGGCGCTTGAGCTATTCGATTTCCGTCAGCTCAGTGTCGGAAATAAGTTTCAATCGTTTCGCCTTTAAGTTACGAGAAGGGTTTCGAGGTAATCTTTTGGCGTATGTTTAAAACAAAGTTTTGTCAGATAGAAACAGACAAAGTTCTATTGAACCAGAAGGAAAAGCGACTACGGAAAGTGTCGTTTTTTGATACTGTGTCTCTAACGAAATTGCGTCGAATAATTATTGTCATTTTGATTGCTGTTTGATGTGGAATTACAATAAAAAGTTATCAGCAAACATTATGAAAACCAAATTCAACGATACCTGCCTTCAAGAGGGCCATATTCTATGGAATTAATTTGATATAACAGCAGTACGGAACAACGGTGAAGCTAGACATAACTGTTATTATGTATGATTATGCGTTAGTTTAAGCTCTACCCACGGAAAAAAAGAAAAAAAAGTTAACGAAAATATAAGCCAACGTAAAGTACTATGCTAATCATTTTTCAAACACTCCATTTTTTTAAATTTCTAACTATACAGGTGTTATGATACTACCAGACTAACTTTAAGCAGTGAATATTAACTTACTTATTTCAAGTAAAACATGTTAATAAAATTTTGATTTCCAGTGACATATATATATATATAGATTTCTTTTATTAACTTAAGAACTCAAAAAATAAGTAGGTATTTGAGAAGTAGGATCGAGGTGGGGGGCTGGAGGTTATTTCAGTGATGACATATGAATTTTTTTGGTAATATTTGAAAAAAAAAACTACATGTATGTGTGTGTGACCGGAGACCTAAATTTCTTAAAAAAAATTCTTCAAATATGGTCAGGAATCTCTGGTTAAAGGAAATCAGGTACGTCTCTTAATAACCTTTACATGTTATTTACTTCCATTCACTCTTCCTCTCCCAACAAAGGGTACACAGTAGACTACTGGAATTACACTTCAAAAATATATATTTTTTAACCGGATCAAATTATAGAATGTTTAATTTTTATGTCGAAAAAAAACATGGAAAGAAGAAAGTTCGAAATAAGGAATTTATAATCCAATATTAGAAATAACTTCAGGGCTATAAATATTTTTCCGGCATTCATTAATACCCTTAATTTAATATTTCTTAATATATTATGTACAATTAAAGGTTCTGGACATTTCGAATTCGATTGGAATCGGTTGTATTTCCTATAGTAACCTCAGTAATTTCAGAGGATTAATTTATTACAATTTATGTGAACAGAAAGTATTAATAATAAAATTAATTCGGTTTTTATTAAATTTCATTATAAAAAATCTTCGAAATATCATCCGCTTAAACAATCACTTTTATAAGAAATATAGATAGTGTTCTCTTACTAAACATCCCACTTTTTTTCATTTTCTTTACTATGTCCAAAGTATAACACCTGAATTAATATAACATAATCAATTAAAAAACATCGTTTAACATAATATCTACATGTAAATAAAAGTATTTAGGCAATATTTGCATGACACCGAAATATGCGTAATCTATAATTTATAAAAAAATCCATTAAAAAAAATTATCACACGCGCGTAACGTTTGAAGCCAACTTGAAAAAGTACTCATCCAACAAAAAATGTCCTCATAAATTGTTGTTTTCAAGTATGTGAAAAAATATTAAATTATTCAGGCGTTCAAACCTAACTTTTCGGAGAAAGATTTCATATGACCTTAAATCTTGGGACTAGTACGAGTGCAGTCTACAGGCCACATAGTAAAGATTGCCCCGATGTTAGGCAACCTCCGATGGAAGAGGGACTATTAGAAGAATAACTAAACTTACAGCGGGTTATTGATGACCTCACTGACGGCGTCCTTCAACTGTTTTTTCGTCAATGTTTCTATGGCTAGGTGCTTTCCGATTCCACGCATGATCACCTTCTTGGCATTCATCTCCTGGTCAGCGTAGAATGGTATCCCAACAATTGGAACCGAGTGGTGGATAGCTTCTTCCATTGATTGCAGGCCGACCTGGGTTATGAAGGCTTTCATATTCGGATGACCTGAAAGAAAAAAGATTATTACTATGATGTTGATGTTCTAAAAATCAATAAAATTTGACCGGCAGTCCTGCATTATGTATATTAATTCTCGTTGAATTCACAAAATTTCCTACAAAACACTAATCTATAGACGTTTTGACAAGACGGATATGCCCAATCGTTAGCCCTTTTGGCTTTCTATCTCTTTAATTTTATGTGATAATAAAATTGACCCGATTTACTTCAGCTAATAAACGGCCAGAAATACAAGATCATCATTACCGTTCTATTGCAACAGTATGTAACGGCCACATAATTTAACACTCCGTTACATAGAATTCAAAAGTTTTGTAACATATATGCGCATATCACAGATCTATAGCTGATGCAATACAAACATGTTCTCACGAACTCATTTATCTACTCTGATTATTCACTGTGGATGTTCTTCCTTAAATTTATTATTTACGACAAATTATTATACACATATCTGTACCTATTTAGATGATTTATTTAGTAATTAAATATATGTGGTACAAAAATATTATAAACCATTTCAATTTGAAATAATATTAACTAAATTTTAATTTTTCTTCCATCAGTCCTTAATATTATATATTTTCAATAGACTATTATTCTTGTTTTGTTAAATTTCAGATATTTTTTACGTTTATCTTTGTTATTATACACGCTTATAAGAGGAACGGCTGCGCGACCTGTTTCATACACAACTTAATTTTGAATTTGAGGCCAAAATACTCACCTAAACTAAAAAAGTGTCATTTATTTATTTTTGTTTTACATTATGAAATATAGGCCATTAAAGGAATTGATTTTTCGCGATTTTAGAGGCAGCTTTAACAATTATTTGGGGACAAACGGCGATGTAAAAAAAAAGTTTTAACCCGTCTGCTTTGAAAATATAATGAAATAAAAAATATTAAAATAAGAATTATGGTGGACTTTGAAGAAAATTAAAAACGACCAATTTACTTTGGAACACAAATTTGCCGTATATAATTTAAAATATCGACCAGAAAAAGTTTTTTTTTAAATGTTTTGTTTTTATATGTTTATTTACGTAATCACATTTACATAGCAAATATGATAATTTAAAAAAAAATACAGTAAACCCGCAAATAATTTTCGAAGTTGAATCAAAAATTATGAAAATTACTATTTTTTCATGGCATACTTCATAATTTAAAACAAAAATTAATAAAATACTTCTCGTACGTACCAGATATTTACTAAACATTAAAAAAATATGCATCTTCAGTTTGGATAGGTATTTTGGCCTCAAATCCAAAATTTAGTTTTGTGTGAAACAGGCAGTGCAGCCGTTCCTCACGAGGACTCTTTATTGCTTACATATTTTTTTTATTACTGTCATACTTATGTAAAAGTCAAAATGCTTTAATGATTTATTTATTTTTTTAAATATAAATATACATATATGTTATTTCACTCTTAAACAAGTAAGCTATCCCTGTCTCACTATTACGTTATCTATTTTATATGCTGTCTCCCTTTTTGTCTATATATATATTTTAGAAGAAAGATAAACATTCACTGGTTACGAATAACCTGACAAGATTTTTAAATCTCCTACTCCCATCACAGTAAATGGAAGATATTGGTTGTATCGTGGTGGAGCCCTCGTGTGATTTATATAAATGACTGCGCATAGCTATACGAATATTTCTAAGTGATTCTACACATTCCCAGGAGTAATGAATCTACATTAACTAATTTAACTACAATGTTGAGTACTCCCCGATTTGAACATGTTAAGCACGCTGCTGGTTCATGTTTAAATAAAATAAAGAGCGCTTATTTTATGAAATAATATCAGTTAAGATAACAGATCATAATATATTCATACTTAATAAATCGTTCTGTGGGAGCCACTTCGACGTGAACACATTTGCAGGTTGATCAGGAAGTGTATCGTTTTCCCATTTCCAAAGCACAGTGTAAGGCATTTCGCTGAAGGCATCCAAGAAGATCTTCCTTGTGTCCACCGAGAGCTGATTGGACTTCACGTTACTTCCCAAGCTGAAGTATACCACTCCAGTTGTAGCGCAGTCCATTATATTTTGTAGATCCTTTTAAAATAATAAAAAGAGTCAAAGAACAGTTTCACACTTTCATTTTCAAGACTAGTAACTATTAATTATATATACTATACCATACAGAACATTACGCAGATGTTAACGCTTTCTGCGTTTGATTCTGTTTAATGTTTTCTGGTAGCATGTTGTATATTTTTGCAGCAAAATATCTAAAACTGTGTTGGCGAAAGATAGAAAAGAGTGCTGGATTTTGCAATCTTGTAAACTATGTGTTTAGTTTTTTTTTTCGTGAAATAGTACAGAAAAAATACCACTGACAATGTTGAAAATTTTGTTTTTATTAAATCAAAACTACTGAGAAATATTATAATAATGACTTACAGTTGGAAGCGGCTTCGTAGGATTGATGTGCAAACTCCCCAGGTACACGACGGCAGGAACTGAAGGTCTGACCTCATTGTACAATTGGTATGAGTTCAGAAACAACATGTCTACGTCTTGACTATCTAAATCGACTGATCTTGTGTTAGGACCAAAATGTTTCTTGATAATGCCATCAAATCTTGGCAAGCCTACCACGTGATACATATATTTGTAGTAAAAATGTATGAACAGTAGCGCAATTTTCTGCCAGATATTGATTTTTTCTTCAAGGAACGGGGAAAAAACATCACGATAATAAAACGGATGAGTCGGATTGCCGACGGAGTCGTGGTTTTGGAGAAGTCCATAGAATGGACTTATGACAATCACAGAACAATTAAATCGTTCTTTGAGAATACCAACAATTGGAACAAACGCTTCAACGAAGCAAAGATCAAAGCGTTCGTTGTCACTGCTGAAAAGATTTTTAAATGGAGGAAAGGTAAAGAGTTCGTCAGCCACATTGCTCATGACATCCATAAACATGCTGACAACCGCAATAGGATTCGGAGTTTCCTTTCTCAAGTTGGCGAAGTTGAATGTGCCTTCCCAGTGTTTATATGAGAAATCGTGTGTGTCGATCTGCGTTATGTTGTCGTATTCCGGTTCAGTGGAATTAACGGGATCGGTAGTGATAATGACGAGGTGATGGCCTCTCCTGGCCAGTTCCTCCATGAGCGCTCTGAAGACAACTTGATGGCTTATAGACGGCGTCGGGAACAAACCTAAGATTCTGGCGCTTAAGCATGTCGAAAAAAATATTTGTAACAGACACAGCGACCTTAAAAGGGTCTTCATTTTAATTTCACGTATTAGTTCAAATGGCCGCGCAAAGATTTAAAATATATATATTACTAAGTTAATTAAAATGATCCCCGTTTGGTAAAAGAAAACACTTGTATTTCTCTCCGCTGTAAGTATGTCACTAGCTCAACGAATGGAATAAGCTTCGAAGTGAACTGGTAAAATGATAATTCAATATTTTGAAATGACCTTTTTTCTCAAATTCATTCGCGGGATGGCAAAAAACCTGTTTTTAATTGACATGTTTAGTTTTAATTAGGGTAAAGGTAGCATTGAGCGTAAACATTTTTTCAGTGGAGATTGGTAATGGTAAAGAGCAGAGCCAAACTCATACTCTTGGAGATCGACTTAAAAATTATCAGAAGTCACACACATGACATTGCAGGAGGCTTACGGTAGAACTAACGAACGAATGAACTGTATTTTAACTCAGTTTTTATTTGGAACTTCCGCCCACTTTTCAAGTATATTTTTCTTCACCCCCCCCCCCCTTCAAGAAAATAACGATTATTGAATGAAGTTATGAAATTATTTTTTAAGTTAAACCCTCCGCACGTTTTGTTTCGTTTCATTAATAACGATAAATACAATATTTTTTAAATAATTCAACTTTTAAGATTTTATGGATTTTTGAATACAGTATTTTTTCTATACACCTTCCAAATGAATGTGAAAGAAAGACAATATCGGGTAGTTTTTTATTTTTATAATTTTTTGCGCGAGAAGTCAGCGTAAATATCACATCCTCAAACGAGATATGTTGTGAGGCTAAAGGAATTGGGGTCGTATATTTATCAATATACGAAAGAAATAGAAAATGAAATTTTGGCTCTGATTTTTCCGCTCTTAACGATTTTTGTAAATCGGATGGATGTTCCAAAAAGTACTTTGTTTGCAAAATCATGTGTTTTTTTTAAAATACGAAACCCTTAAACGCCAAACACAGATTTCAAGAAGTTTTAAAAAGATTTTTTCTTTTGAGGTCAAATCACAACTAAAAAATGGCATTTTTTAGTGATTTGCGCATTGCCCCCCCCCCCACCACGTTAAGAAATACTGACATAAGCGGATTTTTTCCCTGTTTTATTGGCATATTTTTATTAATTTATTTTAATGGCTTATTTTCATTAATTTATTTTAAGGCATTTTTTATTTTATTGGCATATTTTAATTAATTTATTTTAATGGCATATTTTTATTAATTTATTTTTATGGCATTTTTTATTTTATTGGCATATTTTTATTTATTTATTTTAATGGCATATTTTCATTAATTTATTTTAATACCATTTTTTATTTTATTGACATATTTTTATTAACTTATTTTAATGGCATATTTTTATTAATTTATTTTAATGGTATATTTTCATTAATTTATTTTAATGACATATTTTTGTTAATTTATTTAAATGGCATATTTTTATTAATTTATTTTAATGGCATATTTTCATTAATTTATTTTAATGACATATTTTTATTAATTTATTTTAATGGAATATTTTTATTAATTTATTTTAATGGCATATTTTTATTAATTTATTTTAATGGCATATTAGGATTTTTATTAATTTATTGAAATTATGAGGTACATACAATTATCACATTATGTAAAACCAAGTAAAAAAAACAAAAAGGAAGAATGTGATACAAAAATAATTATGACTGACAAATTATAAGATTATTTTAATTTCATTTTTTTACGGTATCTCCACACAGGAGACCCTGAAGGAAATAATTTCCCTCAAGGTCTATATCATCCTTGGGGATACCGTGTTTATACGCTATATTTAAAATAATGATATATTAGAAATAATGACCTCGATTGACTTCGACCGTTTGGTCACCCCTGGCATAGCGTCAATCAATGCGTGATAGCACAATTAAAATCGCATTGATTTTGAAAAGGAAAACTGAGAGTTTTTTATGGCATCTCATTTAATTAATATTAGAAATTATTTATATTATGCAAATAAGAATTTATATAATATAATATGAATAAAATAATGATTTATTGTAGGTGTTCATGGGTAAAATGCAATAAATTTGGAAGGTGAGTCCATCAATTTGTTCGAAGTGATACTTTTCTGGCAAAAATGTTTAATTGTCCAGTTGTTTAAAGTTCAAAACTCTCGTTTTCATGTCCACAGATCAAATATAATACATAAAGAAGAGCGAAATAAAAAATAAAAGTTATTTTTTACGGTTCATCCATGTTGTAGTAGGGAGGAAAAACAGAGGTCCGGAGATCATCCTACAGCCGAGCTTTTTAACACAAGAGCGAGTCGTAGAAGCGACCCGTTCTCATGTGATAAATGTCAACCATGTACAAATGTTGGTCTGACTGTGCCCCGGTTCTGAAGGGATCAATGGTGCTAGTTCCTCAGAGCATCTTCCATTGAAATACGGGTTGGACAAGGACAGCATTTTTACTTGACGTCAAAGATTGCTATCCATTTGTTAAGATAGGGGAATCAATCAAACAGACCGCCCGTTTATGCAAAGGTCAAGGGATTTTTAAAAATATTTTCTGTCTCCCGACCAGAGGTGGTCAAATTTTAGAGTAAGGTGCACTGAGATTTTTAAAGGGTTAGCAGTTATGTACTATTAAAATGTCTGCGTACCCTGTATAGTACGCCAAGATTCTGAGATGCTAACATCTCTGGCTTCGATGGAGCTCCCATACCTGAGTTGGTCACTTAGGGTTACATCTCAGATCATAGAATATAAAGAGATATGCTTTGAGGAGCGCCAGATTGTCGACCGATGACGCTTTATTTGGCGTCATTCTTAATTTGCAAGGAAACCGCTTCTTAGTTGCTTTTACAAAGTCAAAGCGTGTTGTTCGTCTTCGTTTTAGTCGAAATGCCGTCTTGTTCAGTGCAACTTTGTGAAAATACGACCGGTGGAGTGAATTTGAAAATAAATGGAATATAATTTCATCAGAAAGTACGAAATTAAATTACAAATTTAATGAATTTTTAAAGTTTTTATTGACGTTCGCGGCATAGGCGGGTACCATAGACACAATGGCTGTTACCGTCAAAGGTAGTGATGTGATGGCAATACGTTAAAATACAGACTATCGACATTTCATAAATATTTATTTTAAATTTTGTGTATTTTATTGAAAAGTTTTAGTCTTAGATATTTAAAACAAATACTGTAAAAATGGCAGTAAAAATGAAATATGTATTTATGTGTATTAATTCGTATTAAAAACGTATTCGTCGTTTTTGTGTTAATTTTATAGAACTATATTTTATGTCTTTTATTACTGCTGTTACTTAAAAATACGCGACATTATGAATTGAAGCTACAGAGAGAATTGATAATTTCCTTCAGTTCATATGGTCGTACAATCAATGTAGATACTTTAAGGAAAATTGTTATTACCGAATGTAAGGGCCGCGAAAAGTTTTTCCGCAGAATAGGAAAAAAAAAATGGATTATCTAAAATGTTTTATCAATTTCACCAGAGGTGAGGAAATATTGAGCGCCCTTTAAATATACAAACACGCTAATAACACATTTTTTTCGGTTTATTTCTTCAGTGATTGTACTGGTAATATAATATAATGTAGTATAAATCTTTTAATAATGTTTGATTACGTATTTCAAATACGTTTGCAATTTGTTTAACAGAGACTTAGTATAGTTTCCTAAACACTTAATAATAGAAAATCGATAAGTTCATAAGACACAACATTTAATTAATTTATTTTTACTCTTGGAGGAATAGGTACCAACTCTGCCGAACAAAAGATATCGATTTTGTATTCTGGTAATCACTACTTTTAACTGTGATTTACATCTAATGGAATGGTGATATACGATGTCAGGCAGTGAAAAAGAGACAGCGTTGTTATGTCATTTGGCTTCACTAGCTTCTATTCTAATCTACATGGCACTTTTATTATGAATTATCTCTTCGATGGATCCGACACTTCAAGTACAAGTAGGTATAATTTTTTGTAAATTAAAAAACAAATAATTTTGAAATATCATGCGGTGTAGAACCACCTTTATATCACTACTGCACTTTACTCCCGCAAACCTTGAAGGTATACATTATAAGCGCAACAAACAACAAAAAATCGTCGCGTAGACTCGAATTTTCAACAATGTTTTTGTCGTGGAAGTGGTGTTGTAATGTTTTATTTCTTTAAAAAAATCATTGCTAATTTTAAAACGTTTAGAAACCATGGTTCCTTTGTCGGGATATAAGGTATACTGAAAAAAATGCATTGACCAATTATAATCATATAAAAAAATAACAAAAATAAAGAAAATAATTATTACAGTATTTATATTAGAAATTAAATAATCAAATAAAATTAAGAAACAACTAAAGCATCGAAGTATTTATTTAAACTCCCGTTTTATACGGCTTTTACATAGATAAACAATGAGAATAAAAAATAAAATAACGTAAGTACATAATAAGTTAGTTATTATGTAACAATCCTTAACTGTTCCGGTAAGGATTATTGTTTATCAAATAGTTACGTGTTCATTAGTTTTAGGGTTAAAGAAAGCAGTGTTACTGAAATTAAATATATCAACAGAGCAAGTTCCATTCCCCACACAATGCAATCTTCGTGAACAGGAATTGTACGTAAATTTATGGGAAGTAACTACATGAAATGGAGCATGGAGTCTCGTGTTTTATTTATTTGGTACGCGAATAATCATAATCACCAGAGGTCTATGATTTTCCATATTTCGTCACTAGCAGTTCCCGTCGTTAGATTTGTATGAAATTTAGAGATATAAAAGTACATCACATAAAAAAACCATTGCTAGTATTGCGTTAATCATTAACACAAAAAGTCGATTTTTAATTAACCTCAGTCATTTCCACATTAGAAATCATTAAAAGTTATTGTATTTTTTTTCCATATGCTAACGATAATAATTACTCAAAAACAGCTTGAATGAAGGCCGTATTTTGTCCATATTTGATTCGTATGCCTTGGAATTAAAAGAAATTTGTTTTTATTGGTTCTCTTCTAAAGGTAAAGTAAGATATTTTTAATGAATACTTGAAGGAATAACCGCGATTTCTTATCGAATTCTAAGAGACCCCGCGAGTAGACCGAAATATGGGTTAAATAAAAATAAAATGTCACAATTTTTTCTTCGCTGTGACAATTCGGTTAATTTAAGCAATTTTATTAAATCACTATAATTTACATTATCAATCGGAATACGTAGTATATAATTTATGTGCCTTAAGAAATTCTGTCGTATTATGTATATAGGTGACCAGAGAGGGGAATCATATTTAAGAATGTTTCTGACTAGCCTTATGTACAGATTTTAAGCTTTACATAAGATATTTGAACAATCATACAAACCCAGAGATTTATATGCTTATTCTGTATTTACATAAATATTTAAAATTTCGTCGAAAGTCAACTTACCACACAAAAACGACACCAAAAACGTTCGATGGTGAAATATTGGCATTGTTTATTTTATACTGAGGAAGTATAAAATTTTCGTTTGACGTAAAATTGATTAATTGACATTTTTATAAGTATCAGATTGCACAACCCGGCTTGTCCAAGATTTCATCATAACTTTTATAAAACCTTTTTTTCTGATCAGTAAATAAATTAAACAGATAATACAAAATCTTGCTCTATTTTTAGTGTAGTCATTTAGATGAATATTTTAAATATCAACACTAATCGATACTAATAAAAATTATATTAAAAAAATCCATATGACTTCAGAACAAATAATGAATTAAAATTTTAATTTTTATAAACAATAATTATTAATCTAAAACACTCATCCAAATTGAAAAAACCTTCCGAGCAAAGATAAATGTCGCCGGCAGGACTCGAACCCGCACCCTTCTAATGTCCGGTTAGATGCTCTACCGTTGAGCTACGTCGGCTTATCGCAAACCCGCCAAGTTAATCAATATATACTAGTGTTCCATTCAATAATTACTGTTTTTATTATATTTTTTCACCTGTAAACAACCAACTTTATAAGTATGAGAGAGGCTTGTAACGGTTAAATCCCTCAAATAGATGGCGTCGAGACAAATTATGTCTACATTTTATTGGTGAAAATTGCTTTGACTTGTCAAATATTTATTAATTGATAAACTAAAGTTCTTAAAAAAAATAAATAAACTTAAGTTCTTTCTTCTTCTTCTTTTCCTGCCGGCGACATTTATCTTTGCTCGGAAGGTTTTTTCAATTTGGATGAGTGTTTTAGATTAATAATTATTGTTTATAAAAATAATAATTGTTACCCTTTGCGTTATGCACAAAAATCTTGTCTTAAGTTTTTAAGAACTTTAGTTTATCAATTAATGAATTAAAATTCTTCTCAATAAAAATTTAAACAATATAGCATCACAACAAACACTCAAAGATCTCAGTAACAATATATACTCGTCAATAAATACTAGTGCTAGAAATAACACCACATAGGTCTAACGATACCACTGTTAGGTACAACAGAAGCCCAACACCATTATCTATAAAAAGGTATAAAATACTTCCATGATAAAATAATTCCTACGGACTACGAAATATTAAAAAAATTTCAAAAATATTTTTAAAATACCCAGTCAAATCCATTGCATAGTAGCAAATTTAATATTTTCTTAAATTGACAAATTGTTTAAATTAATAATATGTTGATACGTATACTATACTATGTTGAAATGTTATTTATACTATTTTTATGTTTTTTAAATTATGACTATGTACCGACGACATATTAACTATGCACATTAGGTTTATGTTACCACCTTTTACAAATGATCATGCATAAAAAGGATGGTAAGTATGACTTACTTTAATCAGTGATTTCTGACCTTATTTGGAGTAAAAAATGTAAATAAAATTTTGGTCTCCGGCGACATAATTAT